>JBAGKO010191283.1:0-15005 GCA_037177275.1 Acacia concinna
TGTGGTGTACATCATCATTGAGTCATGTATATGATGCACGTACGTAGTACTAGCTAGCTAGCATATATGATCATAAATCAGTCTGAAACAACTTGCATTGCACATTAGTTACGCAATCAAAGGAATCTACTGTTTTTTTTTTTTACTCACTGAAATCCCTATTTTGAAACATTGGGCTCTAAGTCTCTCATTCGATCTCCAGCGTCACTATTTTTTATAATCTTCCCCATTATAAGTAGTTAATAAGCCTTCATAATTAAGTTGAACTTTTCTAAAAATATAAACTCTGAGTTCGATTATGGTTTCAAACTCCCACTTCACTCCAGTTTAAGGATCCTGTATAACGTTTACCAAAATTATAATGTTTGGAATGAGATACCATTAAACTATATAGTTGTTGTTGGGGGAATTCTATGAAGGGTAAGTGTGTATTTTAACTCCTACCAAACAGTCATACACATATAAGAAATATTCTTTTATCTATACACATTACAGACAATTTGATTATCAATAGTTTAATGCATGGCCACTGAAACAATTAATTTGAACGAAAATCTAGATTAACCGTGGGTTTATTTAGGTGATTTTTTACACCAAGTGATTTGTTTCATAAGATTACTTTCTAGTATTTCAAATCATCTGATCAAAATAAACATTTAAGACATCTTAGAATATGAGATTGAAACATTCCAAAAGCAAGATTGAAGCGAAGAACAAGATTGAATAGAGTAGAAAATGAGATTGAAATACCCATTAGATATTAGTACGGTCGAGTGAAGCAAAGCTAATTTAAGGGTGAATATGTAATTTAATTATATCGTTCTTTCTTTTTAGCCTCCATGCCTTCGTGCCAAACAAAATAATTTCTTTCTATTTCATGTAAACTAAACATATTTTGGACAAACCACACAAAACGCTTCCACGAAAATATCGTCACATCCCCTCTCGTTTTTTCCTTCTCCTTATTAGAGCTTTCATAGGCTACCATACATAGTTTCAGACCAATTTCTTGGGTGGACGAAGACTAATAATTATCAAACAAGAAATCTCTCTAAGAGTTTAGTTATTGTTTTTACCAAATGACTGACATGTGAAAAAATTTTAATGGTAGACATAAGAGTAAAGTCTAAAGCAAAATTAAAAAGGTCAATTGAGGCTATTTAAAAATCTTATAGGAAAAAAATGATGTTTGTTTAATTACACATGCATATATATGAATAAGTTAAATTAGATAAATCTCTTTTAGTTAAAGAAACTTATAAATCTATTCTTCCAAAGTCCTCTTTGTTGAGCGCAAATTAATTAATGCTAGTGTTTCATTGCTTTAACAGATTAATTCTATACAAAATTAACTCCACAACAATATTCACCAAAGCTTCCTTATACACGTCAGTATTACTTGGTCACCCTTAATAAAAAGTTGTTAAGCTAGCAACATAAAACTGCCTAATAAATTTAAAAGACACATTTAAAAAAAACAAAGACATGGGGTTAAATTTTTTTAAATTAACTTCTCTTTTTTTTATCATACATATTATCTATATAAAATTTTGTAATGCCATTTCTCTAATTTTCTTAAATCCAATACATAAAATTTTTCCTTCTCTCCCCTCCTATCCAAATATCTCATACCAAACAGACCTTTGATAAAAAGTTGTTATTCTAATGTAAGCTAGCGACATGAAATCGCCTAATAAATTTAAAAGAGACGCATTTATAAATTTCTTTTGTGTGACCTGTAAGTTTTCTTTTTAAAAAAAAATTGATAATATGATATTTATAAGGTTAAAATCAACTTTCAATTAAGTCCTATAAGTAAATGAATTATTATTTTGTTGCCCCACTTAAAAATTTAAGATGTACTTACAATCGTGCACCCTCTTCCTCTTGTGCTATTTATGGACATAAATAGAATACAATTTTATCATATTTAAAAGTCACATCATGATTATCAAAAAAAAAGTCACATCATTAACTTTTTATATGAATTATATTCCTATGATCTTAAATATAAGATATAATTAACTAATTTGATATGATTAAGGAAATTACATAAATCAATTGATACAATATTTCTTTATATATCTTAATCATCTTCCTTAATTCCCTCTTATCTCTTACTTGATTATTATTGAAGGAGTATCAATATAGGTAATTTAGAAAAAAAGTGGATAAATATAATAAATAGATATTACATTTAAGATTAAAGTCAACTTTCAATTGGATCCTACAAGTGGATGGATAGTCATTTTATTGCCCAATTAAAAATGTAGGAGGTCCTTACAAGCATGCACCCTCTTCCTCTTGTGCTATTTATGGACAAAAAGAGAATACAATTTTGTCATATTTATAAGTTACTCCTCTTTTTTTTTTTTGTATAATAAAATTTTTGGAAGGGGGTCGGGCTCACCCACGATCTAAGAGCAGGGCGAGCAGTCAATTACCCTCAGGCGTTAACCTAGACACCCTAGAGGTAGGATGCCTCTCCAAGCGCCGCGACTGAAACTACAACTAAGTGGTCTTCACAGGGATTGAACACCACTCCATTTGTGAGCGTGTCCAACCTCCTTGCTAGTTGAACCCATGGACGATGGGTTTATAAGTTACTCCTCTGATACTATATATAGGGCAAAGAAAGAAGAATTTTTTTATCCTATTTATAAGGCATCTCATTAAAGTTTGATGTGAATATATAATTTTACCCTTCACTTATTATTATTTTGACTTTGTTTTTATTTGGTATTATGTATATAAAATGAGGGCAAAGTTGAAATTTGTTGAATTTTATAATAGAATTAATGAGATTTAAAGTTTTCTTTAGTCTGTGTAAAAAAATGTTGGAAATGTCTTATATATAGATCAGAGGAGTACATTATTAACTTTTTATATGAATGTATAAAATTACTGTTAATTTATTATTATATTAACTTCATTCTCATATAATATATGTTGAATAGCGATAAAGTTAAAAGTTATTGAATTTTAACACTGACCTAATGAAATGTAAGAAATTTTCTTGGTCCATCCCAAACGTACGGAAAATAATTTATTTAAGAAAATGTAGGATTAATAAAAGCTGGCACGGCACCCAGAGCAGAGCATCTAGAAAGAAGGAGGCTCGAGCTGGGCCTTGCTGCAATAAGATGCACGAAAGTCCAATTATTCAATTCCAAATTTTTCTCTGTACAATTCAAGTGTCCTTCCCGTTAGTACCCAATAGGCCAATAGGCAATAATAAAACAAACAACCACACTATTATTATTGACAAATTCTAATTTTATTATATATATTTTTTATTTTATTTAGAGATTTTGTCATAATTATCAAGCCTAAAATGACATTATCATGATTAATTTAAATTAAGAATATATCCATTAAATTATAATTAAAAGGACAAAATTGCCAAGTAGCTGATCACACCATTAAGAAGAATACTACTAGGCAATAATAAAACGGATGTTAAACGCAAATGTCCTTCCCGTGGGTACCCAATAGGCAATAATAAAACAAACAACCACACTAAGTTTTTTGAACCAGCGGATGATAAAGACAACGAGCCACTTGATCCCATCAAATAGCTAGTCACAACTTGATAAGGAAGAATATTCTGTTGAGGGGCCGAGACAGCCATTATAAATTGGAATCTACAACTTGCATCACGCACTAACTAAACCAATTACCAAATATATACCTTTTCAATTCATAAACAATTTTTTTTAGTGCGAAAAATGTAATGGTGGATAAGATTAGTTGAAACCAATGATTGTATCAAAAATATCTTGTACTTTTCAAATATGCTTGTATTTATGAAAAAAAAAATAGGAGAGAGAATGAATATAAAATATATGAGAGAGAATGAAAGAAAAATATGAGAGATGATGTGTAATAACTGATTATATAAGAGAGAATTAGTGATGAGTGGAGGATCATTATTATAAAGGTATCAATTTGAAAGAGGTATAAAAGAAAAATATAGTTCAAATTTTGAGAAAAGAAAAGAAAGTTGCTTATATTAAGGACTAAGTATAAGAGATAGAAATTTGCTTATAAAAATGATTGGAAGAAGTACTAAAGTTATCGCCTATTGCCATATCATATCTGTGTTATTACTTTTTTTAGACTTAAAAATAAAAATAATAATAAATAAATTAGAGTCCCACATTTATCCTAAATCCTAAATTGTTTTAGTTATGTGTAAAAAAGATAGGGGTTTTTTCCCTAAAATGTCTCTTATAATTATTTACATTTAAAACTGCCTCATTGATAAAACCCCCATTTAATATGAGCAAACAATAAGAATTTAGTCTGAGAAAATTTTTTAAATTTTATACGGTTAATAATTATATTATATGTCTTATTTATATTCTTTAAATTACCAAAGGAAAATGTTTTTTTTTTTTTTCAATTGATCAGATTCATGCACACAACAAAGGACTTCAAAACAAAATTGTTTACATCTTGCCGAAACAACGCAGAAGTTGAATTCATATAGACTAAAAAATAAATTAAAGAATACTGTTAGTGTAGGTGTACAAAATTCTGATAATCCAACTATATAAAGAGCATTTGCAATGATGCATTATTATCAAACACGAGAGATGGAAGTTGAACTTAACGAAATAACAACTTCTGGCCATATGAGTCTTCTTTACGAGGCTGCATATAGTGGGGATGTGTCAATGCTTAATTCGTTGATACACAAACACAATCATGTGTTGCACAGAACTTCCCAAACTGCCTTCGCCGAAACTCCTTTACACATATCATCTTTGCTTGGCCACCATGAATTCACAAAGAAACTTGTTACTCACAAACCTAATTTGGTGCTTGAGGTAGACTCCTCACGAATGACAGCTCTCCACTTGGCTTCTGCAGAGGGTCACATCCATATCGTGAAGGAACTGCTGAAAGTTAACAATCAACCATGCTTGTTTCCTGATGAAGAAGGAAGAATTCCTCTACACTATGCAGCTATGAGAGGCAGAGCAGAGGTTGCAAAAGAGTTGATCAAAATGAAGCCTGAGTCTCTAAGTTTTCGTGATAAAGGAAAGTCTGTTTTTAATTTGTGTGTCACGTACAACCATCTAGAGACTCTCAAAGCTTTGGTGCAATCGGAGTATGCTATTAACGGCGAGCTTCTCAATTTCATAAGCTCTGATGATGCTGGAAACACCATTCTCCATTTAGCTGTCATGTTGAAGCGAGTTGAGGTAAATTATTCTTAATTTACTGTCTTTTTCGCCATGCACCTACACGCACCATGATTAGTATGTGTATATACTCCATATCCTTAAGCATAGCTCCCATCCAACTAATTGACACTAATTAAAAAAAGTAGTTAGAGGTTTGTTAAAGCATTAAATTTATCATAAAACTGAATTACCTTTTAATATTATACTTATTAATTATACTAAACCCCACCATCATATTAATTTATACCTTATCTTATTCTCCCTCTATCACACAGTTTCCAATACAAGGCATATAGGTTAAAAAAAATTGATTCAACAAACCAATAAGGTAATTAATAAAACGGATTAAAGACACCGTCTAATTAAAATTTGCTAAACAATTAATTAGTTCTTATATTCATAAGTTCATGTTTATTTATGAAAACAATGTACAAAAACCGTGGTATTCAGAAATCATAATTGACTGAATTCTTTCCCATCATGCTTGTTATTTAGGTGGTGCGCTATCTCTTGTCAATTCCAGAAATAAAAGAAATAGCAAACTTGAAGAATAATGTTGGGTTTGCAGCCCAAAATATCTTGGAACAAAGTCCAAAAGACTTCAAAATCAGTGAAATACAGTATATGCTGACAAAGGCCGAAAAGGAAGGATTTGAAACTGAATATCCACACCCACCTAAACTAACGTCTACTGATGTGGTCCCGGTCGCTCCGCTGAAAGGGGGTTGTTGTATTAATATGTTTAGGAATATTGGAAAACATTTTATGAAATTTTTTAGATGGATTCAAGATTCGTGGATGCTTCAGGATAAGTGGCTTGAAGAGATGAGGGAGAATCTGAGCTTAGTATCTACAGTTATTGCAACTATAACCTTTCAAGCTTTGGTTAATCCACCGGGTGGTTATATTCAACAAGGCTTAGTATCTGATGAAAATACCACATTATCAAATGCAGTCTTTAACTGCACCACCTTTGAGCGCAATCAATACTGTCCTGGAGAAGCTTTGGTTTCTTCTGTTCACTCTTCGGATTTAAAGAACTATCTAACTTGCGTTACAATCTCTTTTTTTTCATCACTTAGTGTCACCCTCTTGCTCGTAAGTGGAATATTTCCTATGAAGAATAAAGCTGTGATATGGGTGCTATCAATAGGCATGTGTGTCACTCTCACGTCCCTTGCGTCAGCATACATTGCTGCTATGAAAATCATAATCCCACGTAGACTTTTGCAGGGTAAAATTTCAACCATACTGGATATATTGTATGGGATAATCTGGAATAGATTGCTTGGGATAATAATAGTGCTAATCTCACTGCGCTTTTTCTATTGGACGATGAAGAGATGTGTCATGATAATCAAGAAGTCAAGAAGTTGGGGGAGAGAGAACGGATGTGGCAAATTTGTACTACTCTTGAGGATTATTGTTATTTTTGTTATGTTTGTGATTTTTTCTGTCCAATCGCTTGCAATATACGTAGTTTTTATGGTTTTTGTAATAGTAAAGCCGGTTTGGTTCCTTGATTAAGTGGAAATGTATTGAAATGTAATGATAGATAGTGAAATGTGTTATATAATTATATGAATTTGTTTGGTATGATATTAAGAATGATAACAATGAATTTTATTGTTATATTTAATTCATCAATAATATTGGTTCATTTTATTTTTAGTTTGCGCTCAACAATAGAAATCATTCTATTTTCAGATGTATATGAAGAGATTCGGTGTTTGACAAAGAATGGTTATTATATAATTCCCATTAGAGTTTAAAATAATATGTAGCTTAGCTTGTTCATTTTATCAAATCAAAATCAAGTTTTTTTCTTTTTATTTTTTCTTTTTTTGGTATTCTTTGGCCATGTTGGGAACAAAATCTTGAGCAAATTGATATTACAGCTGTTACTCTTAAAGTCACGTGCTGCACATGACTCCACGTGGGAAATAAAGAAAAGTCTCATCAGCTGACATGCATTATACAGAAGAAAATGACGTGAGAGTAACAAATTGTTGTAATATAAAGTGTCAATTTTCTTCGTTTTAGAATATATATCAATTTAAGTAGAGTTATGATTACTTCGCCAAATTAAAAATAGAATGATTTCAACTGTTAAGCTCACTGTGCTTCATTCTAACTATTTTCTTGATATAAAATTGAATGATTAAGTGGACGCTGGTGTCTCCCTGGTGACTTTTGGCCATGAACAAGACCCTTGTAGTCTTGTTTCTGGCAGCACTGACAATAGGAGAGTGACCAGAAAGAGAAACCTTTCCACTCTCCGGTGATATCCGGCCCCGACGTGATTGTTGAAATCATGTCTAGCCGAAAAAATTGGACTCACAGTTTTGAGCCTTGAAGGCTCTGCTGTATTCCTCAAACATATGTTTGCTTTCTATTTATCTTTGCCATGACTTCTAAGTGGGCCCATTTTCATTTAAGTTGTTATTCAGAGCATTTGAGACTTAAATTCTTCTATTCATTTGACCACCAATGCTCCAATACGCAAGAAATACTGAATAATAACACGAAACCAAAAAAGTGCCTAAGCCTTGTGACTTTATATATATATATATTTAGATGGTGGACTTTTGGTCCACAAACCCACCAAGTCCTAATATCTGGCCATAATCTGAGCTCCCAGATCCGATGAGCCCGCGAACCAAGTAGTCTAGACACCCCCAATCGAATAGGTCCGAAAGGTAACCACCTCTTTGAGATGCCCCAAGAGAGAGAGAGAGCTCCCAACAGAAATTCTCTACACCTTCTGTTCTCTGGGATCGAACCTAAGAACAAATGGGTGTGACATATATGCCTACCAATTTGCGCCAACTTCTGTTGGTTGTAACTTATTATATATATTAATGACGATAATGTATATATGAGGTTATTAATTTTCATGAGTATATTTTTACGAATCCATAAGCGTTATTTTCCCTGCTTAAGGTGTAATTGTTTGTTGTTATATATATCATCGGGTGGACTAAATGTGATGCTTAATACTAATTAATTCAATACTAGATGTTGCTCACAAAGCTGGTAATACAAAAGTAACAAATTTAAAAGTTTAATTTTCATAATTAAATACAGAGGTCGGGGGCTATATCTGATATTTTTGGTCTCATGATATGCCAGTTGGGCTGCTAATTAAATCAATGGTGCTGGGCAAAGCTAATTCCTTAGTTCACACTCAATGATTTATTCGTAGTTTCTTTATGGTGTATTTCATGTGGTAGAAATTATTATTCATTCTTCGTTTCTTTTAATATCTTTGTTTTTTTCCTTCCTATCCTGAATTCTTATCCTCTCTTCCTCTCTTCTTGACTGAAGATTCTCTTTTACTAAGATGCTGTTTTTTCTTTTTTTTTGGCTTTTATTAAAATTTCAAGGGTGAATATCTAATTTAATTATATCAATTTTTTTTTCCTTTCTAGCCTACCGAACAAAAATAACTTACTTTCTACTTCATCGTGTCAACCAAACATATTTTGGATTTTGGACAAAACACATACATACACAAAATGTTCCTTGAAAAGCTCTTCCCTTTCCCTCTCACTTTTTTCTTCCTCTTAAAAGAGCTTCCATATGCTACGAAACATGGCTTTCAGATTGGTTTCTCGGAGAGACGAAGACTACCAATATTAAACTAGAAAAACTATGTAAGAGTTCAATTATTGTTTTTAACAAATAAGAGACATGGGAAAAAAATTCAAAAATTAATTAAAGCAAGATTAAAAGGGTTAAGTATAAGTTTTTAAAACTCTTATCGGAAAATGATATTGTTGATTTAATTACGAGTACTAAGGATATATTAAACTAGCTAAAGACTCATTTCTGGGCATTCCAGTACACAGCAAGTCATATTGATGGAGTTTGGGTTCAAAAGTGGAAGGAATGTGGATGATATATCTAGGCATGAATGTGGCTGTCATGAACCATTTATACGCTTATGATGATGTTGGTGTCAGCCATTATCTCCCCAAACACTCTGCATGCCGCTACAACGATGATGTTCATAACCACTTGGATTTTAATTGTTTTCATTGGTATAGGTGATATTAGTTATGTGGGTAGTGAAGAAATTAAAGGAAAAATTAATTATAGTGAAGAAATTGAAGGAAAAGTTGAGTAATAAGCAACGAGAGTTGAGTACCAAGGAACATGAACAAAAATATGCTTGATATGATCTCAATCAATTGATGTTTCACTACTGTCTTTCTCATCTTCACTCATCCATATCATAATATTTGTATGTCATGCTTGAGGTTTTGAGTTGTACTTTCTGAAGGATTTGCGAAACCTTCTTTCCCGATGAAAATTACTCTTCTCTCATTCATATATCTGAACCATATAAGCTTAATTATTTAAAATATATATTGACATATTATTTCAATGAAATTTAAGAAACATTTATATAATTTTCCTTTACTTAAAAGGAAAAATTTTAAAAGTAAATAAAAAATTTGTATAATCTTATCAATTAAAATAAGATTGTGACAGTTTAATTTTTTAAAATAAAACGTACATAATTTATTTTTTATCTATCCATCTCCAAACTCAATTCCTATTCTTAATTCACCTTCATCTTAATTTTTGTTATCCATTATCATCAACATCGCTCTCCAAGTTTGTGCAGATTATTGTCAATGACGTGTAGACATTCTATTTTCACGTTAATCAACTAGTTCATTTGCAATCGAGTAGCCAATATGATACATTACAAATAATTAATACAGATCAGTTGCAATCTACAGGCAATTAGAGCAACTTTAGTGTTATAAAAATCTTCTAATTTAAAGAGAAAAAAATTTGTGAGGAAAATATGTAGTAGGTTACATCATATTTTTCTCTCTTACGATCTTTTTTCCCTTTCACTATTTTTGCTACATCCGAGTTGACCCTCCAATAAGAACCATTCATTTCTTATTAAAAAAACATATAAGCATTGTCCAAATAAAAAAGTAGTGAAAATTTTATATAAGTACAATTAAATTACCCAAATTTTAATTTGAGTCATTGAGCTTACAAATTATATATCAATTTATGCATCCTAATTAGAAATTTAAAATTTCAGTCAAATTACATTCATATTCTTTAATTTTATTGAAAAACAGGATCTCTTTTTTTTCTTTTTCTTTTTTTTGAGAAAAGAAGGATGAATTAATTCCTTAATAGTAGGAGTATATATATATATATATATTTTAATATTATGAGTATATATAATTAAAAAAGGTGAATTCTTATATACTTTAATGTTGCACAAGTCTTTTTATATGAGATTTTTACTTTTAATAAAATAATAATAATGGATTATATTTAAAATATGTATAATATACTGGATTCAAAATTTAATCTAAAGTTATAAAATTTTGAATAAAAATATAAAAATGGAAATATGATGATAAATCTTCACATAGATTGATTATTGTCATGATAGATTCTAATTTTTTAATAAATTTTTTAAATGAATGAATATTTTATATAAAAAGAATGTTTCCTATAATTAATGTTTGAAAAGAAATATGAAAATAAGAATAAAGGAAATCTTATAGTACTGCTTACGAGTTGTTTGGTACGAGGGGAGGAGAGGGAAATAGAGTGAAAATAAAAATTTTAGGAGTTTAATTTAAAGAAATTGAAAAAGTGAGGTTATAAAATTTTAATTAAAAAATGTAACATAAAAAATATGAAAAAATAATTTAAAAATTTTAACCCTACTTCTTTAATTTCTTAAAATTTAACTTATAAAAATTTTTCCTCCCCTCCAAATCCCTCGTACCAAACAAACCCTTAAGGAATTAATTGATATATCAATTAATAGAGTTATGTTTTCAAGTTTTTTATTTTAATAATTATGGGATATTGATGTAATTTAATCAAAATTTTAAATTCCTAATTAAGACGTATAACTTAATATATAATTTATTAAATTTAATAATTTAATTAAATTTAAGTAATTCAACCGTTTTTACATGATTTTTTCAAAAAAAAAAGGCATATTAAATAGCTCCAACAACCATTTCAAAACAGTGGGCTCCAAGTCTCTATTCTAAAACTTTGGGCTCCAATTCTCTCATTGGATCTCCAGCGTCACTATTTTTTAGATTCCCCCCCCCCCCACGCCCCCCATCATAAATAGTTAATAATCCTTTGTAATTAGTTAAATTCTTCTAGATATAAACTCTAAGTTCGACGGTGGTTTCAAACTCCTACTTTATACCAGTTTAAGGGTCCTCAATAACGTTTGCCAAAATTATAACATTTAGAATGAGATACCATTAAACTGCATAATTGTTCTTGGGGCATTCTATGAAGGGCGAGTGTGTATTTTTAAAATGGCTTCAGAGTTCAGATCAATTTCTTGGATGGACGAAGACTACTAGTCATCAAACTAGAAATCTATCTAAGAGTTTAAATATTTTTTTACCAAATGACTAACATGTGAAATTTTTTTAAAGGTTTGCGCAAAAAAAAAAAAAAAATTAAAGGTAGACATACGACTAGAGACTAAAGCAAAATTAAAAAGGTCAAGTAAGGCTATATGAAAATCTTATAGGAAAAAATGGTGTTGATTTAATTATACATGTATGAATTAATTAATTAGCTAAATCACTTTAGTTAAAGAAATTTCCTAATCTATCGTCCAAAGTCTTCTTTGGTGAGCGAAAATTAATTAATGCTAGTGTTCCATTGACTTAACAGATTAATTCTTTTCTGCTTGTTGAGGAACATACATGTGAAATAATTTAAACGCTAAAAAAAGTCATAGTGGAGACTGTATTAGTAAGGAAAACATTATAAATTGGAGCACTAGCTAGTAAATTGACTCCACAACAATCTTCACTGAAGCTTCCTTACACACGTCAGCATTACTTGGCCGCCTTTAATAAAAAGCTGTTAAGCTAACAACATGAAATTGCCTAATAAATTTAAAAGAGACGCATGTATAAATTACTTTTGCATGACCTGTAAATTTTACCTTTGAAAAGGTTGAGAATATATATGATATTTCTAATCTAAAGTTGATTGCTTACCGAATTTTGGAGTGACACTCAAAAGAGTCAATGTCTAAAGTCGTGTCATTTTTAATAGAATAAAATACATCTTCCTTGTGTTTTGCCTTAATTATATAGACATCTTTTTTTATTTTAAAAAGATACACCTAAGTCTAAATTGTTAACTCTATTAATAATTTTTATTTTTAATTAAAATTTATATTGAAATTAATTTTATTTACTAATTTACCCTTTATCATTACTAAACCCCTCCTTTTCGCTAAAATCGTATTAATAATTTATTTTTTTGTAATTTATTTTTACCTTTGCAAAAAGTTAACTGTTAAGTTTATTTTCATATTGAGATAAAGACTTAATTAATTAAATTAATGAAGACATAGAAAGCCTAATTTAAAAATGATTAAACCGTTTAATAGATATATACTTAAGGGAGTTATAAATGTTTGTGAAAAAATGTTTTTTTTAAAAAAATAAATTTTAAATTAATATCAGTTATATAATATCTTAAATTCACGTTACTGATATATATTGAATAAAAATATGCTTTTTAAATATGTTTTTAAACATGGTGTGTGGTAAAAAAAGAAAAATGTTTTTATTCATTTAAAAGAATACTAAATAAATAAATTTCAATAAGTAAGATAAAAATATAAAATTTTATAATACATTTAAAATTATAAACAAATATATATTTGAATTATTTTTTTGTTTGCATAAAATTTTAGGCAAATATAAGTTTTAATTCATTTGTTGAAATATGAGTATTTTGGTAAAAGCATATGTTTAACTGTCAAATTTAACTGTCAACTAACAGTTGGGTGGATAGAAATGGAAAGTTTAACTGTTAACTAACAGTTGGGTGGATGGAAATGGAATATTAAATATATAAGGAAGGTTTTTGTAACATGCATTTTAATTTTAAAAAAGGTTTATGTATATTTTTAAAATAGAGAGGAGATTAGTGTAATTAATGTAAAATATAAAGGTAGTCCAAATATTTTATTCTTTTTAATATGATTGTGGTGTACATCACTGTTGAGTCATGTGTATGGTGTAGTATTAGCTAGTTAGTATATTGATCATCAACTCATGAGTTTTTTTTTTTTTTTTCTTTTGGGTTTAAAAGCAACTCATGAGTCTGAACCAACTTGCATTGCACATTAGTTACACAACCATATCTCTTGCACCACACAACAAATAGAGAAAACGACAAAATATGAGCTCTTTGAGATATATCGTACAAGGGCCCGTGAGACGTGGGTTTTTTTTTTTATATATAAAAGTTTAACTGAGTTGGTTCTAAGGGTTCAGTTGGGATATATATGTAGGTTTAAAGAATATTTATAGAGATCATTACAAATCGTTTATCAACAAAGCCCTCACATCAGTAACTAAAGTTGAACTTATGATTTTGTAAGTTATGAGCTAACTTCTTATCAATTACATCAACTTTTGTTGGCTACCCCTTAAGTCAAGCCCACAAGTGAGTGGAAAATAAAATAAAAAATAAATTAATACCAATATTCTTTTTAAGGTAGAATCTCTATACCAAAAGTGAACATTAAAATCAAATACGTAGAGAAAAAGATATTTATTGAGAAGGATAAAAAAAGTTGTAATTATTTAGAAGGACCACTTATAAAAATATAAAATTAAAAATACAAAAATATCCCTAACAAACTTTTATGCATTCCCTCCTACATCCTATTTTTAAAACTAATACAAAATTATAAATTTATCAAATTAAATAAATTTTATTTTTCCATTTTCATTTTTCACAACTTGCAAAAATCATTCATTCTTCAGTTTTTTTAAATTATAATTTTTTATAAACCAAGAAATTTTATATGATTTATTTTTATTTCATAAAAAAAATATATGAGTTAGAAATTTATTTATGTTAACAAAATTTTAAAAAATAAATCATATATTATATCCTAAAAATATGAAATGAATTTAGCTTTTAATTTTATAGAGAGTGTTTAATTAACTTTTTCTTAAAAGAGCTTAATTGATATCGATGTTGATAATAAAAATTGTGGAATTTCTTGATAATATATGATTATAAGAATATGGTGTAAAATATTACTATCATATGACATTAAAATGATGGGTAGTTTTAGTTTAAATGTTAGTTATATTTTAATTGTGAATGCAAGAGATAATGTAAAAGGTTTTGTTAGGGGCAATTTGTCATTTTAAATTTATATTATGATGTTTAATCTTTTTAAATAATTACAATTTTTAGGGTCCTTTACAATAAATATTATTTTTTTAGGTTATTTATTTTAATTTTCCCGATAAAAAATCCTAAACCAGGGATTCAAATTTTTGAGATTTTGAATGTTGTAAAGGGAAAATAAAGGACAAAAGATAAATAAATACCTTTAAAATTTTAAAAAGTCTAAAAGATATCTTGAATATAATAAAAGATAAATAAGGGGTAAACGATTTATCTAAAATACTAAAATTATTTGCTGGGAAGGCCGGAGGAGCTAAAAACAGGGCGCTTAACTTTTTTTTCTTTTTTTGAAAAATATTTTATTTCATCTATCATGCATCTTAATTTGCGGAATAATCAAAGTGTTGGAAATAAAGGGAATGAAAACGCCTGGAATGTGGAGTATTGGAAGAATCTCCCAAAGGTTTGAGGATCAAACACCTCCTCCATGTTAATGTCTTTAAAAAAAAGGGAATTTTTTTTTTTAATTTCAACCCTTTTCCCTTTCTTTTATCTTACTCTCAGTAGTGGACCGACCACGCAAAACACATTTCTATTTCTAATATATTAAAAATGATA
>JBAGKO010191300.1:0-15002 GCA_037177275.1 Acacia concinna
ATTACAATGCATAATGAGGGTAAAAGTGTGCAATTTAGTGGGAAAACACTTAAGAAAACCATGTTAATATGGTGTCAAATCAGGGAGGGCAGGTGATGGTGGTGACTCGTTGAGGGGAGGAGTGTAGGTCATGAGAGTGGGCAGTGGTTTATGGGTGTGTTGCGTAAATGAGAGTAAGGAGGAGGTGGATGGTTGTAGGAGTGAGAAGAAGATAGTGGGAGTGAGGAGGAAGAAGAAGTTGGCATCAAAATCAATAAAGTTGGGGACCTTACAGTGTCCCCAAGGTACCTTGGGGACACCGTATTTAATTTACGGTATCCCTGTAACAGACAATACGACGTCCCCAAATACTTTGGGGATGCCGTAGGTCCCCTCCTTGGTGCTTGTTAAATTTTGGGGACCTACGATGTCCCCAAAGACTTATGTGGATGACCCCAATTAAAATTGGGGACGTTGTAACTATCTTACTGCATCTCTAAACAAGTTTTAGGATGTCATAAGTGTTCTAAAATTCAATTTAATTATAAAATTTTCATCGCTTATAGTTTTTACTTCCCTATTTTTGAAAAGAGACGTCTTTTAGGGACATAAAATCTAATTTTTGTAGTAGTGCACCTACGGTCTCCAGGTTCCTAAAGTCTACCATCTTTAGTCAATTTGGAGTACCTCATGTGCTAATTAGTGACCAAGGTATCCATTTTTGCAACAAGCTGCTCACTCACCTGTTAGCTAAATATGGAGTGTCTCATCACGTTTCTACTCCTTACCACCCCTAAACAAATGAATTAGATGAGGTATCTAGCAGAGAGATCAAGCGCATCTTAGAGAGAATTGTTAAACCATCCAACCGAGACTAGAGCTTGAGGCTAGATGATGCATTGTAGGCATGTCGCACCACTTACAAGACACCCATTGGCATGTCTCCATACCGGTTAATTTATGGGAAACCTGCCACATTCCGATTGAGTTGGAACATCGTTCATATTGGGCAGTCAAGAGTTATAACATTGATCTCGATTGAGGTTGAATGCATACAATAGTTCAGACATATACAAGCAGAAGACCAGAGCTATCCATGATGCCAACATTCTGAGGAAGCAATTTAAAGAAGGAGATAGGGTGCTATGTTACCAAGCTCAGTTCAAATTGAAAAGAGGCAAGTTTAAGACCAACTGGGATGGGCCCTACTTGGTCACTAAGGTGCATGATTTTGGAATGATAGAGCTGCAAGAGGAGTCTTCGGGCAAAATTTTCCAATGCAATGGCCACCTCTTAAAGTTCTATGAAGAGCCTGAACTACCTCCTTAAATCTAAGTTGTCCCTTTCCTTTCTCTTCTATTTTCACCTGTTGAATAATATCTATACATTCCATTTCTGTGATGGTTGAGATTGTGAAAGGGATATTCCTAATAGAAGTAGTGTTTGTCTTTGTTGTTTTCTATATGTTTGAATAACTTGGGCATGATTATGATCTTGTTTCTCTTGCCACCACACACTTCATGGCATTCTTGTACTTAGCTATTCATCCTTCCTTTAGAAGGATGCTGCTAAGAGCTTTGTGTTTGTCTTTTGACTAGATACTGCAATATGGACATTGCCTTGAAGTATGGGGAGGGATTTCTGAGTCACAGTGGTCTTTGTTTCAATTTTCTCTTGCCAAAATCCTTGAAATTTTTTTTTCAAGTTGGTCTCAATCTTCCATCATTTCTTTTTGAGTTTTGAAATCAATTGGTGATAATCTAATGATGGATTCTTGCTTTGGGTTGTTACAATAGGTATTTTGGTGAGGAAATTTTTGATTAAGTGTCTGACATTGGAAGATTGAATTTTTGTCTCTTCAAGTTGTGATTTCCACTTGTCAAAGTCACGACTTGAGCTACAATTTTGACAGAAGATCATCTCTGCCTAGTGAAGTTGCAACTCCACTGTCTCAGAGTCGCGACTTGGGAAAGGATAAAGAGTAGAGGCTCTCTGTCAATTGATGTCGCAACCTCTTGCCTTCAGGTCATGACTTGGAGCCCTGTTTCCCTAAAATTTCCCACTGCCTAATGAAGTGGTGACCTCATTGGTTTCAAGTCGTGACTTGGCTTGTTTATCATAAGTTTCTCTCTTTCACGAAATTACAAGTTTGCCACTCCTCTATTTTAATTTTTCCTCCCAATCTCTCTCACACAACTACCCTATCGCATAACTCCTCTCTTTATTCCTTATCTTTTTTGAACATCTACTCTCTTCCTCACATTAATCTCCCAAATTCCATCCCCTTTCTTCGCATTAGCGATTGCAAAGCATGTTCTCTATGATTTCATGCCAGAGACCCTGAGATTCCTCTTGAGAAGAAAATTGAAACCCTAGCCAGTTCAGCATTTTCCCATACCTTCTTTATTCAAGGTTTCCTCTATTTTCTTTCCCTTTCCCTTTCCCTCTTTGATGTCTATAGTTTCCTTCGTTTTCTTAGTTTTTACTTAGGTTTTAGTTTTTAGGATATAGATTTATGGTTAGTTGGGAGTGGGTCATATGTTTTTACATTCTCATTGCATTTTCGAACTGGTATAGGTCAGTTTTTCTGAGAAAATCCTGAGTATGGTTCAATATTTTCAACTTCTGGGTTTCTAAAATTCTAGGCTCAAGTCGCAACCTCACTGTCTTGAAGTCACGACCTGAGCCATGGTTATAGACAGGGGATACCTTCTGTGATTCCAAGTCGCAACTTCACTGCTTTCAGGTCGTGACTTCAATTGCTTTAAACCTAATTGGATTCACAACAAGGGCCCTTCATCTGTATTTCAAACTCTTTGTTCCTACTGGCTTTTGAGAAGGAGTATGGGGGAATAGATAGGCCTTAATTTGGCGTAGCTTAGGCTTAGTTCTGGTTTAGTTTTGATCTCTCATTCCTTCTATTATGCCTTTGGCCTGATCCTCAGATGCCTCGCACAAAGAATTATCAAGCTACTGCCTCTGGGAAGCTTCGACCTTGTGATGAGTCCAAAATGACAAGGGCTGCAGCTAAGAAGATGTTTAAGAATCACATGGTAGTATAAGAGCAGTTCTTCCCTGAGTCCTCAAACTATGAGTTCTACTAGTTGGTGATAGCCCAAGGGTATAGGGAACTCATGAAGAAGAGGGACCCAGCCAACCTAACTATTGTCCGAGAGTTTTATATCTGCTATTTCATGGACGAGCAAATAGGCATCACCTACAGGGGAGGGCAAATGTTCCTCTCCCACGGCAACATTTAGTCATTCTACAAGCTGCCTGAGGTTTATAGTTACAAGTTCAGAGAGTGGCAGCTAAACCATAATTGAGTCCCTTGGAGTGAGGTCTTCAAGGTCATTGGGATTGAAGGATCCAAGTGGACTATCTAGGCAAGTGGGAGAAATACCTTCGAGTGGAAGAACATGACTGATGAGGTGAGAATCTGGCTGAACTTTATGACATACAATCTAATGGTACAATCTCATATTTGTGATGTGTCTGAGGATAGTGTAGCCCTGCTATATTTGTTGATGACTGGGCAGACGATAGACATTATTGGAATAATCATGGACTTGGTCCAGCATTGCCTAAAAAATGTCAAAACCAAGTTGGTATACCTGCACTTGATCACTAATTTGTGCAAAGCTCACGAGGTGCCATCTTTTCTTTCTGACACCTATTTGGATTCGGTCACCTCCAGATCTTATATCTCATAGCAGAACTGAGCTAGAAAGAGAAGCAAGAAGCCAATAGGGGAAGCACTGGTAGAGGAAGCCCAAGATGAGGAGGTAGCTACGGGTGGCTCTAGTATCACCCTCTCTACCTTGATTGAGCAGCTAGCTTCACTAACTGAGAATGTGGCCAGTCTGAGCGATGAATTCAAGTAGTTTAGAGCCATGTACATGGCCAATGAGCTCAGACGTCAGAGGCTTGTGGACCCATTACTGATGCAACTGGTCAAGGCTCAAGTTATTGCTCTTATTGTCGGATTTGATCAAGCTTTTTGAAGTAACACTTATCCAGCCTCCACTTACTTTCCTACAGGCTCAGGAGAATCCTCTAGTGCTCAGGCTACTGAAGAATGAGAAGAAGAGCCAGAAGGAGAACAATAAGAGCAAGAAGAAGGAGGAGAAGAGAGAGCAGCAGATGATACAACAGCAGATTCATGATCATGTCATTTGTTTCTGTTTATGTTTTATTTCAGTTGTTTGTTTTTGTTTTTCTTTTGTACCCCCTAATCAGTCCTTTATGGACTCTGACTTTATGAACTCAATGTGGGATGCAAATGACATTTAGTGGTTATGAATGCAAAGTTGTTTATCTTTAATTGTGGTTCCTGTGGTTCATTTTTTCCTGTTCCCTAAATAATGAGGACATTGTTTAATTCAAGTGTGAGGGAGGGATTTATTTTGGGGCTCAATTTTTGTGTGTTGCAGTAATTTTGGCAAAATTTTTCAAAAATCTAATCTTTCATCATCATTCTTTTAGTACTGAACTGATTTTGGATGGTGAATTGCTGTACATTGGGTGATCTCCACATGTGTTAACATTTACTAGAGAAAAATATGTCAAAACTTTTTGAAAACATGTGTAGTAGTGGTTTCTATGATCTCAAGTCTTGACTTCCCTGCTTTCGAGTGACAACTTGAGTTGCATGTTGAAGGAAGAAAAGGTTTTGTCAAGTGAGATCGCAACTTCACTGATTCTTAGTCGCAACCTCAACCCTTGCTCATAGCTGGGAGTCTTTTTCAAGCCAAGTCACGACTTAGATGTCTAAGTCGCGACCTGGCACCCTCCTCCATGTATTTTACCTCCTCTTTGCCTTAGGCAATTGCTGAATGAGAGGAACCTCATTTTAAGCCACTTCTGTAGGATTTTTAAACAAAATCATCTCATTCTCAAGATGTTTTCACTGCATTACACATGTTGTCTGTTTTCAAACCATTCCATTCTTGAATTATGCAATTCTTGACTTTGAAAATAATTCCCCTATGACTGTGTGAGTGCTTTTAAGATCTAAGTGTGTTTTTGAGTGATTCTTTTGCTCTTTTTAGTCATCATCCTTTGGTTCTCATCAATGATAAATGACTCAATGCATGTTGACCAATTCTGGTTCATTGAAGCTTGTATATGAACATGTGAGATTTGAACCCTTGTTGGAAGAATATGTTTGAACCTTAATCTCTTAAATTGAGTGAATATTCATTAGTTTTCATCCTTTAGAACTTGTCTTAGCTCTTGGTCAAAATTGCATGAGTATTCATGGTTTTGGATATGATAGAGGCATTCCTTTTTATACCCATTTACCCAAACATAAGCAACAAACACTCATCCATTGTTCACCCTTTTCTTTGAGCCTTCATTTCCTTTCATTCATCGTGGTGGCAAGTAACAAAGTATGCTTATTTCATTTAGGCTTCCATAGTATCTTGGTTTATAGGTGTGCTTTGTATTATCATTGAAAGTTGCTACTACTTGGTGTCCACTAAAATGCCATGTAGTTGAAAAAGAAAATGTACAAAAAGAAGCAGAAAGATGTGTATATATCAATACATAAAAAAAAGAAGAAAAAGAAAAGAAAAGAAAGGAAGTTGAAAAAGAATAAGGTATTCATAAAAAGGCCTGACAAGTAGCAAATATGTTAGTGACAAGCAAATTTAATGTTGAATGTTGAGAGCTGTTGTGGATGTTACATTTGTCACGCATGCAATGTTTCTTGTCACATCCTTCATTCATTCCATGTGACCAAACTCCATCATTACAACCCTTAAAAGCCCTCTGGATTCTTGACTTGAGTACTAAATAGGAGTGGAGATTTTAGAGCTATTACAACCTATGGTAGGGTGTTTACTAATTGAATCTTGAGTGAAAAAGAACCTTAATGAAGTGAGAAAAGTGAGCTAAACAATCTCAGCCCTTGAGTGACTCTCCATCGTTCATATGCTTAGAGTCAATCATATCTTGTACTTGATCACTTAGCACTGTTCATATTATCATTTCTTGTTTTCCTAAGGGGTGTTGGTTGCTAAGTTCTTAAGATCTCTCTTGAACATGTTGAGTTCTTTAGTTGCGCTTGCATTTTCTTTGGGAGGACTTAAGTCTTTGTCTAGGAGTATAAAGGTTCAAGTGTGGGGGAGGGATAGAACCTTATATTTACATGGTTTTACTAAGATTTTTCTAATGAATTGCAACACTTTAACCCTCATTATGCATTACAATCATAGCTTTTAGATTACATGGGTTCATGCATTGCATTTTGTTGTTTTAGGGGTAAAAAGGGGTCAAATTCCTCTCTTTAGTTATAATTGCTTAATTAGTCTTTATAAAAATATTTGTTATGATTTTTAGGCAATTAGAGAAGGACATAAGACTCAAAGACGAAGCATTAATGGAGCCACCAAGTTATAAAAGCCAAAGTCAAGAATGAAGTGTTGTCTGTCTTCTGAAGTAGCGACCTAGCATCAAATCAATACTGAGTTGCTTTCTGTCTTCCTAAGTTGTGACCTGAGAACTTGAAGTCACAACTTGAGGCCCCAAAGTGAAACTGCGCATTTTAAAGTAGGGTTTTCAGAATCCCTATATAAGGATGACTAATCTGATACAATATTTATATGGTTTTCTAGGGTATTTTATATGGAAATTGCACACATTTACCTTCAAATTGCATGATATTTGTATTATGTGGATTAAATGTTTAATTATTGCATTTTGATAATTTATAGGCAAAAATATGATTTATTTTATATTATTTATATAATTATTCACTTGCCTTGGGAAAGATACTTTGTTCTTATGTTTTCAGGCAAGCAAAGGAGAATTCGGACCCCAAACTGGAGCCTAAGATGGAGGAACCCTAGCTTGAAAGCCCAAACACATGGGAGTGCTTATCTGCCAATCAAGGTCGTGACACATACTTGTTATGTCGCGACCAAGAAGAACATAATTTAAGCTGTGCATTTTGGAGCAAAATAAACTGGGAGGAAAATTCACGAAGATAGGTCGCGACGTGAAGACCTGTATGTCGCGACTTACGTCCGCAATCAGAAACTCTGCATTTTGAATTAAGGTTTGAGGTTAACTATAAATAGGGTTGATTAATGAACGATTAGAGACGGTGATTACTTCTAAGATTTCAGAGTAAGCAACATGAAACCCTAGCTCTTCCATTCCCTTTCAATTTCCAAACCCTAATCATAACCTTAGCCTCCATCTACCCTAATTCCACCACAATTCACCAAAAATCCTTCACAAAGCCTCAATATCTCATGGATTCGAAGAAAGAACGCGGTAGCGGGATGATCAAAGCTATGAGAGGCTAAATCCCTTAGCCTCTCGGTGATGGATTGAAGGATGGAGCTTACGTAATTACCAGGGGAGTTCATGAATTTAATTTAGATATTTTCTCTTCATCTTCTAATTCTCCTAGATCTAGGAAGTTCATGGATGATTTGAATTTATGATTATGATTGTAATTAAAGATCTGAATATTTGCTAAGGTTGATGTATGAGATTTGCTTAATTAATTTATCTAAGTTCAAGACTTATTTATGTGTGTTTGGATGTTTGCACGATCGTATAAATTTCCTCTCGCGCGTAATTCTCATATTGTTGATTGACAATTCAAGAATATATCCATGCATCATTCTAATAGCACTCTAAGAGAACGTAAAAAGCATTTTAATTAAGAATTAATTCACCTAGGATCCTCAGAGGTTTTTGATTAATTAAATATTTGACCTAAGCGATTGCTTAGGGTTTTCTACAAAAGAAACTTAGAGAATTAAATAACTCCTATTATCTTTTGAGAGCGATGAAAACTGAATATCTACCATCAAGAGGCTAGCGTCATCATTAGAATTTAATTAGTTAATTTATTTTCCAAAAATCATAAAAACCCAAAAAGAATTAGTTTAATTAGGATTAATTTAGTTTAGTTAATTTGCACCTAGAAAACCCCCTTAATTAACTCACTAATTAGTTTAGTTAGGAATTAGGAAATTACTTAGGAATACCAAATAATAACTCCTTGAGAGAAGAACGACTGGTTGTACCCTATACTACATATTTGATGCAATCATCTGACGACCGATTCAGGTGATAGAATTCGATTTCAATCAATGGCGCCATTGCGAGAGAGCCATTGACTTGGCTCCTAGGTAATTGGTTTTCCTTAGTTTTAGATTTAGTATTAGACTTAATTTTAGGTTTAGGTTTAGGATTAGACTTAGTTTCCTTTAGTTTGCATTTGCATTTTTGCATCATCTTGTATTCATTTGTCGCTTGTTTCTGTTAGAATTGATTTCTGTAGCATGAAGTCACAACCAAGAATCCCCACATCGCGACTTACCCTTGCTCTGTTTTAAGTTGCTCTCGGCACTGCTGCAGTCACGACCTCATCCCTTCGTAGTCGCAACCTAATCCTTCTTTCTATCTTTAAACTTTCTGTCTTCGTTAGTCACGACCTGTGACTCCGCATGTCACAACCTATGTGCTAACTTCTTAAACCACTTTCCTTAAACGTAGTGTATTTCTAAGCGTGCATTACCTAAGGGTAAGAAAGTAAAAAAGAATCCACCTCCTGAACCAACACCAATTCCCTCTTTTAATTCTTCATCCTCATCCTCTAGTGAGCAAGTAGATGAAGGGATAATGGCCGACATACCTCCCAGAGGAAATGGGCAGGTTAATCCTGATCCTGCTCAAAATCATAACCATGAAGAAATAGGAGAGAACCCTTTTCCAAACAGAAATAATGACCGACCTAGGGGTAGGACTATCAAAGAACTGACCCAATCCGATGGAAATTTTGACCCTATGCTTGAGGTATTCCTGAATTTTACCGCTGATTTCGAAATAAAGGGCCAATTAATCCATACACTTCCAAAATTCCATGGCCTTTTGGGGGAGAACCCATACATCCATCTCCGTGCCTTATACATACAATGCCTTTCTATGAAGTTGGCCGGAGCATATATTGAAGCGGTCATGTGGAAGGTTTTCCATTTATTATTGGAGGGAAAGGCAAAAGAGTGGTACATGAATTTGGCACTCTATGTGGACAATGCTTATGAATCGTGGAATACTTTGAAGAAAGCATTCCTTGATAAATATTTTCCGTCCACTAAGATTTCGACTGCCCGGAAGGAGATTTCTACTGTGAAACAAGAACCATACGAATCATTCTTTGAATTTTGGAGCCGATTCCAAGAAATGCTAACCAGGTGCCCTAACCATCAAATCCTTGAGGAGCACTTGGTTCAATATTTCTACAATGGGCTTTTATCATATGACACTCAAGTACTAGATGCCACTGCAAATGATTTAGTTGAAAACATGGAACCCCGAGCTGCTTAGGAACTTATCCGAACATTTGCACTCAACCGGTAGCACATTAGCCCGAGGGAATCTAGAGATCCACATGATTTCAAATCTAAGAGAGACCCTCTTCTAGTCAAACTAGTACAAGATATGTCAAAACTCACAACTACTGTAGAAAGCCTTCGTTCTAATAAACCCCAATCTCTAGCCTTAGTTGCCTCTAGCTGCTTGGTATGTGATTCTCCCATGCATACTACGCAAAATTGCCCTGGACCTGTCGAAGACATAAATGCCTTATACTAAGGAAGAGAAGGGCAATATCAAAAAAGAGATTCATATTCCAATACCTATAACCCTGGCTGGAGAGACCATCCAAATTTCAAATGGGGAGGAGGAGGAGCGAGCAAGCCATTCAATAATTATCAAGACAATTCAAGAGCGACGGTAACAACCCCTCCAAAACTCGATGGTATCCCAACCACCATAAAGATGGGATGATACTTCACAACTTTGAAGAGCATGGATACTCAAATGACAAACATCGAAGGGAGAATGAAGGAAAGTGATGATAGATTTGTATCTATCACAACTATTTTTCAAGGAATGCAGAAAGAAAACTCGGATGCCCACAAGAAATTGGAGGAGCTGACCTTGAAAAACAATGACATCACGAGTCACTTAACCTAACTCTCCAATGTGGTGAATGATATGTAAGTGAAAAGTAGAGGAAGCATTCCTCCTAACACCGTAATAAACCCTAAGTCCTTAAATGTCATTAGTCTTCAAAGCGGTAAGCAAGTGCACTTTGAGACTAACATTACTCGGGCAGACGACGATCAAGATGGGGGAAGTCCACCACTTTCCCCGATGAAGCTAGGGAAGTCTGAGTCTTCAAAAGAAGAAGAGCTTATAAAGAAACAAAGGGCTCAGGACTTCGTAGAAGAGCCTCCCTCTCACCATAGTCTTAATGATGATATACCCCGAGAGAAGAGTGTTGAGGGAAGCCCAGCCAATAATGGAACGAATAAGGAGGATAAGGCTAAAAGTAGAAAGCAACAAACTTCTAAGTTTTCAGACAAGGAAGTGAGCACTAAGGACCTCCCGTTCCCTAAAGCTTACTTTTCGGGGAAAAAGAAGTTCGATACCGAATTTGCTAATGAGGCATATTAATAAATTGGAATTAAACGTGCCAATTGTTTAGTTCTTGAAGGGGAACCCTAAATATTTCAAATTATTAAAGGAGCTATGTAATGACAAACAAAGATTTAGGCCCCATGAAAGAATTCAAGTTAGTGCCAATGTTTCATCTCTCTTTAAATCAGAGCTACCAGTTAAGTGCCAAGACCCCAAATCTTACACTATCCCCTGCACAATAAAAAAAGTCCATATCAAGGGAGAGTTGCTGGATTTAGGAACCACAATTAATGTTATGCCTTGGTCAATATACTTAGCTCTGGAGATGAATGACATAAAGGATACGACGTTGTTCTCCAATTAGCGGACAGGTCTATCAGATATCCTAAAGGTATCATTGAGGATATCTTAGTCCAATTTAAAGACCTGGTTTTCCCTGCTGATTTTTATGTTCTGGACATGTCGTGTCGACCATTCTTACAGACTTCCAGAACCATCATTAGTATTAAGCATAGTTGCATAACAATGGAAGTAGGTGACCATGTTGTTACTTTTAACATGAATGAAGCAATGCGATATCCCTTCAAAAATTTTGTTGTAATGGGCCTCAATGCCGTTGAACTTGCCATGGAGCAAGCTAGGGATGAACATGAGCTAAGTATGATTGATTCCCTTACTTCACTATCACATGAGTCTCATGAGCTTGATTAAGCTCTAAGCGAATATGATGCCTATTTTGCTTTACTTTCATCAGTATTCAACTCGTTTGAGGAAGAAATACCTAATTCTTTCGATTTTCCTTGTTCCCTCACAACAGACTTTGGCCTCAAACAAAACTTCTTACTCCATCCATCAAAGGTCAAAGACAAGCTAAAAACTGACTTGGAGAGAAATTCAAAGGAAAGGAGTCTCTGCAACATTAAGTCGTGACCTCAAGATTATAACGTTGAGACTTTAACTCATCTTTTTCCACAAACTGCTCTCAGCCACTTTCAGTCACGACCTGAATCCACTCAGTCGCGACATGAACTTTTTTCCTCTCAATTGACATCTAATGATCTGGACCATCGTTCAAATTCTAAAATTACACCTCAAACACTTCAGTTCCTAAATAACCTGATCATAAACGATGAACTGACTCTTGAGGTAAATCAAACTAGTATGATGGAATCAAATCCTCCTGTTGAATGCACCATGCCAGAGTCACAAGAGGAAAATGTGCTTAAATCGTCTAATGACTTCTGTGTCCTAATCCCTTCAATAGTCTAACCCCCAATCCTACCTTCTAACCTTAAGTACGCTTACATAGAATCTGAGAACAGACTTCCTGTAATTATTTCCAGTTCCTTGAGTGCAACCGAGGAGTCTAGTCTCATGCTTGTACTAAGGAAGAATAAGGAAGCCTTGGGTTGGCAATTGGCTGATATAAAGGGAATTGACTCTACAGTTTGTACCCACAGAATCTTAATGACCGAGGATTCCAAGCCTATTAAGCAAGCCCAACGGAGGTTAAACCCTCTTATTTCTGATGTAGTTAGGAAGGAGATAGGCAAGCTCCTTAGGGTTGGAATCATATATGCTATCTCTGATAGTGAATGGGTGTCACCGGTACATGTTGTACCAAAGAAGAGCGGAATCACGATGGTAAAGAATGAGAAAAATGATCTCATTCCAACTAGAGTACAAAATTCCTGGTGAGTCTACATAGACTATAGAAAATTAAATGACACCACTAGGAAAGATCATTTTCCTTTGCCTTTTATTGATCAGATACTTGAAAGGTTGGCAGGGAAGAGTCACTACTGTTTCCTGGATGGTTATTCTGGTTATTTCCAAATTCCTATAAACCCTTAAGACCAAGATAAAACCACCTTTACTTGTCTATTTGGGACATATGATTATAAAAGAATGTCATTTGGGCTTTGCAATGCCCCTGGCACATTCTAATGCTGCATGTTGTCCATATTCTTGGACTTCATTGAAAAATGCATGAATATGTTCATAGATAACTTTATAGTATATGGCTATTCTTTCACTGAATGCTTAGAAAGCCTTGACCTCATTCTAGCACATTGCATTGAAAAGAAACTTGTGTTAAACTACGAAAAATGCTACTTTATGGTAAATCAAGGCATCGTGCTTGGTCACCTGATATCTGAAAAAGGGATAGAGGTAGATAAAGCAAAAATTGAGGCAATATCTTCCCTACCCTATCCCACAAATTTGAAAGAGTTAAGGTCCTCTTTAGGACACGTAGGGTTTTATAAAAGATTCATAAAAGAATTTAGTAAAATCACCCAACCTCTTTCTAAATTGTTGCAAAAGGATGTCGACTTTGAATTTGACAAAGAGTGTGAGCTGGCATTCGAACAATTAAGAGATAGGCTAGTCACTCCACCTATCTTAACTTCGCCAAATTGGGACCTTCCCTTCAAAATTTCATGTGATGCTTCCAACTTTAGTGTGGGGGCAATGTTAGGTCAGAGGGAAGATTCCATTTCTAGGGTGATTGCCTATGCTTCCAAAACCCTATATGCAGCTCAGAAGAATTATACTACTACTATAAAGGAATTGTATGCGATTGTATACGCCCTATACAAATTCTAACCATATCTCATCAACTCCAAGGTGGTAGTATTTACAAACCATGCATCAGTCAAATATCTTTTCCATAAGCCACAATCAAAGCCAAGACTCTTGAGGTGGATGCTTCTGCTTCAAGAGTTCGATGTGGAAGTGAAGGACTGGGCTGGAAATGTAAACCATGTCATAGACCACTTGAGCAGACTTCCCCTTACACTAAGGGCATAGTAGACTCGGATCTTCTCGTTGATGCTTTCCCCGACCAGTCTTTCTGCTCTGTGTTTGTCTCAAACCCATGGTTTGCCCATCTTGTCAACTTTCTAGTAACTGGCCTAATTCCTTCTCACCTGTCTACCTTTTAGGCTCAGAAGCTTAAGAGTGAAGCTTCTTACTATATCTGGGATCCACCCCACCTATGGAGATTATGTGTTGACCAAGTGATCAGAAGGTGTGTCCTTAAAGTAGAAGCCCTACAAATTTTGGAAGCCTGTCATGATACGTTATGTGGTGGACACTTTAGCGTAAAGAAAACTGCTCGGAAAGTGCTCGATGCCAGTTTTTATTGGCCTACCCTCTTTAAGGATTCATATATGTTTTGCAAGGGATGTGATAAATGCCAACGTTTCAGGGGGTCAATAAATAAAATAAGATGCCTCAGCAACCAATCCTATTTTGTGAAATCTTTGATGCATGGGGTATTGATTTTATAGGGCCTTTTCCACCTTCAAATGGCTATACCTATATCCTTCTAGCAGTTGACTATCTTTCTCGAGGGGTAGAAGCCATTCCTATGCGAAAAGATGATGCACCCACGGTCTCCAAATTCCTAAAATATGCTATCTTCAGTAGATTTGGAGTACCTCGTGTGCTAATTAGTGATTAAGGTACCCATTTTTGCAATAAGTTGCTTATCAACTTGTTAGGCAAATACGGGGTTTCACATAGAATTTCTACTCCCTATCATCCTCAAACAAATGGTGTAGCCGAAGTATCAAATAGGGAAATTAAGCGAATCAATTAGATGATGCTTTATGGGCTTACCGCACTGCTTATAAGACTCCGATAGGGATGTCTCCATACAGAATTATTTATGGCAAATCATGCCACATACCTGTAGAATTGGAGCATCATTCTTATTAGGCAGTCAAGAGTTGCAACTCAAATTTTGATTAAGATGGGTCACACTGGCTTCTTCAAATTCAAGAATTAGAAGAGATGCAGTTAGATGCCTATCACAATTCTGACATCTATAAGCAGAAGACAAAAGTCATCCATGATGCCAATATCCTGAGAAAACACTTTAAAGTGGGTGACAAAGTGTTGTGCTATCAAGCTCGTTTCAAATTCAAGAAAGGAATATTTAAGACGAGCTGGGATGGCCCTTACGTAGTAGTCAAAGTCCATGACTTTGGCATGATAGAGCTTTTAGAGGAGGAGTCGAACAAATTCTTCCAATGCAATGGACACCTCTTAAAGCTATATGATGAACCAAACGCAGGGCCTTAGTCCCAGGCAGTCTCTTTCCGTTCTCGCTATTAAGAATTGTGAAAGAGACTTACCCAGTAGAAGTAGTTTTCCATTTTATTTTGATTTTTCTTATTATTTTTGCTTGATCATTTAAATTGTGCTTGTTTCCTGTGCATTTCCTCCGTAATGAGGTCATTGCTCTATCAGTGTGAGGGAGAGAATTTAAATTTTATGAGGGATTTGTTAGCAAAATTTGAAGTCAATAGTGGAAAAATTGACATTCTGCTCTCACATGTCGTGTCCCAAAATCCTTTATGTTGCGACATGCTCTATAATTATGGCAGAAGGACTCTCAACCTTTTGCAGTCGTGACACACATAATCATGTGTCACGACATTGAACCTAACTTCAAATTTCCTATCTATTGCTCAACGTCGCAACCGACATTTGTAACATCCCAATTTTCTGGGTAAATTCTTCATGTTATAGTAAGAGAAGATATTATTATTTTATTGTAAAATTTT
>JBAGKO010191317.1:0-29810 GCA_037177275.1 Acacia concinna
GTTAGGATGGGTGGAATTAGGGTTAATTGAGGCTAGGGTTTCAATCTAGGGTTTGGGAGTTGAGAGAATTATGAAATATAGGGTTTCAGGATGATTACTCTGAAACCTCAGAGGTAATTGCCATGCCTAATCGTGGGTTAGCATCCCAAATATATAATTAATTCAAACCCTAATCAAATCTTATCAAATCAAATCTTTCTTCAGGTCACGAGCTCAAGTCGCAACATGCATGTCTCCACGTCGCGACTTGCACTTCAGTTTATTCCTTCTGGGCCTGGCTTGTTTTAAAACGCACAGCATCATTAAGTCTTCATGTCGCGACATCATAAGGTCTATGTCACGACCTTGTTAAGCATATCAGCACTCCGTGTATTTGAGCCTTCCAGCTCCAGTGTCTCCATCTTAGGTTCCAACTTGGGCTCCTATTTCTCATTTACTTGCCTGAAAACATGAAACAATGTACCTTTGCCAAGGCAAGTGGAGGATTAAACAAATCATATAAAAGTAATAACATTTTCGCCCATAAATCAACAAAATGCAATACTGAGACATTCAATCCATAATCAGTAATAGCATGCATTTTGAGAGTAAATGTGTACAATTTCCATATAAAATACCCCAGAAACCCATATAAATAATGTGTCAGATCAGTGTTCATACAAAGGAATTACAACATAATAGATGACAAAGGGATAATGCTTTATGCCCATATGGGTATAGGGTAGACGAGGGTGCAATGGACCTACTCAAAGATTGTTCAAGTACAATCCATATATGGCAATAAATTATTTCACCTACATATTGGGAAGTCTTTTTCTCACTGGAAAGTGCTGACTGGCTCAAATGGAATATCAAGAGAAAAGTAGGAATGCCAAATACAAAGAAAATTTCATGGGCTATTTTGTTTAGATATGTTTGTTAGGATATACGGACTATAAGATGTAGAAATTTGTATGACAGTAGGGATCTTAGTATTCCTAATAATGCCTAGGATGTCTTTTATAGGGCATGTTAGGATAGAGATTTGATTAACCACTATGCTTTCTATGGAAACAATGTACAACAGATCACATATGGGGGAACCCCCCCTCCCTTCGGGATTTGTCAAGCTAGAAGTGGATGGTTCGATGCTACTTACAAGAGCAAGTAGATACGGAGGAGTAATTAAAGATTCAAGCAATGGATGGATATGTGGTTACAACTGCAAACTTTCTTCGATTCCACCTGTGATTGCGGAATTATTAGGGATTTTGAATGGGTTAAATTTATGTTGAACCTAAGGATTTAGGAAAATTACAGTATATACATATGGAATAATTGTTCTTCATTTTTGTTGTGGGGGTGTGATGATAGCCACCCTTACAAAGATATTATTGATGACATTAGATTAGTTTGACATAGGGATTGGCAGGTGAGTTCTTTCTCATTGCTCTAGGGAATGCTTGTCTTCTATTGATTTTCTAGCAAAAATGTCTCATATGTTGGCAGAATCCTTTTGTATCCTTGATCAATCTGCACCTGACTGTCCAGGGGTAGATTTTGATGAAGGAAACTGAACTTTTGTATTACTTGCTTTTGAATAGCAATGGTATTTACTCAAAAAAAATAATAAATTTTAGGACTCAAGTTGTAGACTTATTATTTGCTTATAAATAATATTTTTTTTTTTTTGCTTACTACCTTATCACTATTTAGCTCTATGTTTGCTTTTGTTGTTGAGATTATGATATGAAGAGACTTTGGTTCTTTTATTAACCAATAGTCATACTGGTTTGACAAAAATACTTATGAATAATGCCTATTATGTTATTTTTTTATTGTAGAATAATGAAATAATTATATGTAAGTTTGTGCAGGACAACCCGCCCTCTCCTGCCCGTAATTGCCCATCTCAAAAATACATGAGATTTTATCGGGCAAGGCCAAGCATCGGATTGCATTTTACAGCCCATTCATCGTTCGAGTTGGGTATTGGGCTTAAGCTATGCCCTGTCATGCCCACCTTTACTTGTACTTATAACCTTATTTACAATGAATAAGTTATACTTCTGCACCTTTTTAATAAATAAAAAATTAATCTGTTGACAACAAAATATAAAATAAATCTAAAATAGTAATATCACATAGTTTAATTTTATAATAAAAATACCATCAATACCAAGATCAATTTAATTATACATCAATGTCAATTCAATGTAAAATATATTGCGAGATCTACTATTCATAAGTCATAAATCATGCATCTCGTTTTCGCTTGCACATGTAATGTACATATACAAGAGCTTAGGTAGCTAGTGCTTTAATTAAAGCCATTGAAGGGGTATCTTAAAATTTTGACATTTATTTTAAACATGTTAAAGAAAACGAGTACTCATGGTTTACTTTTAAAATTTTGGCATTATTGTTTTAAACAAGTTTAAGGGGAATCTGAAAATTTTCCCATTTATAATAGGGAAAATAGCACTCAGATTCCAAAGATGAGAAAATATATATATATATATATATATATATATATATATAAAGTATCATTGGAGAATCTACTATAAAAAGAGTCTCATTGCATAATTATCTATAAAAACAAAGTCTATAGGGACTTTAGTAACATATATTTTAAATGTGAACTTACATTATTGATAAGTATATGTGATTGTGTTAACAAGTCAAAAAATGATTATTGATAATCTCATATATGTTAACTAAACTAATTGTCATTGACAAATGTACATGACTATATTAATAAATTATATAGTGATCATTGATGAGCTAATATATTTTAATCAAACTAGCACACGTTGACAAGTATATATAATTATATTGATAATTTATAGAGTGGTCATTGACAAGCTCATCTATATTAATTAAAATAGTTTCTGTTGACAAGTGTATATGCTTATATTATAAGTTATAAAGTGTCCATTGACAAGTTCATTTATGTCAATAAGATACCTAAGCTCTATTAATATGAAATGAGATTTTTTTTTTTTTTTTTTCATGGCAAACAAAGAAATGAGATTTTTCATTTTGTTTGGGTACAATGAACAATGAGACTTTTTGTTATATGTTTTTTCTAGTCACCTGAGCCATTTTCCCTTTATAATATGGTATGGGATCAAAGTAAGAGAGAATAGCCCAATTGGCCCAACATGGTTTATTGTTATTTTGCCTTAAGACTTGAGCCCAAGCTTGATTCACCTTAAGCTACCGTCCATCTAATTGTTGTTTTAAAATAAAAGGCCATTGGGCCTGTATGGCTTTGTCTTGCGCTGCTGCATTTTCTTCAAATTTCTTGACTTCCTTAATTTGAGAATACCTCCTAAATTTATAAGTTCCAAACCAGGACTTTGAAAAGTCCTAATTATTTAGTTAAAATATATATTTAGTCTTTTATTTTTGCAGCAAGTATCATTATGATCCCTTAAGTTTATAAAGTGCATGTTTAATCCTTCAATATTAACACCGTTAGTCTTATTTAACAGAAAATACCAACTCATCAAATTTAATTGATGAATGTACACGCTGACATATCATACTTATATTTTAATATTGTAAATATAATATATATATATATATATTTATATGTTCAATCATGCATTTAAATTAAAAAATTATTTAAAATGCCCCATGTCCTAAGTTTCATCCAAAATCTCAGCATTCACCATGTTCACATATATATGCCGCTTCTTCCCAATGAGAAGAAAAGCATGATTAATAACATTGGGAACTCAGAAGAAATGAAATGGAGCAGAATTAGGGGTTATGGGGAGGCTTTGTGTATAACAATTTAAGGGGTTGTCAATAATCAGTGTTTGACTCTCACTGTCATAGTGGGCATAATTTCAAGAGAGGAAGGGAGGATATTAATGCTCATGAAAGACTTAGAACAAACTATGTGCGTGAATGAGAGAAAGCAAAATATGTAATTTTTGTTAAAAGTTAAATCAAAGCTTGGAGCTTTTCTAAACCCCCACCCTATTATCATGACGGAGATGAGTGGCCGCTAGCTCCATTATTCCTTGCTGCAGGAATGAAACCTAGATCTAGTTGCATTCATAGTTTTCATTTTAAATCATTTTTTAATTTATAGGCATGATTTAAAATATAAGTATGCTTTGTCAGCATTTAATTGCATATACTCATTAAATTTATTGATAAGTTGGCATTTTCTGATATACAAAACTAACGGCGGTGACATTGAAGGATTAAATATGCACTATATAAAGTTAAGGGATCAAAATGATACTTGATGAAAACATAAAAGACCAAATCCATACTTTAACCTTTTTTTTTTTTAATCTTTGACCATCCGGTGTCCTATTCCATTGGTTAAACTAGTAGAACCTCTTACTAGTTAAACTAAGCACTTGGTGGTTTAGCCTAATTATTATTGTGAAGTAACTAGTCTTAATTAAATTTTTTAGTGAAATCATACATTGTCATTAACTTGAAAAATGAAAAAATGAAATAAAAACAATAATTAATGAGATAACAACTAATTTTCACAAAACTTTTCTAAACAATATCAATATAACAACAACAATTTAACAAATAGCAAGTTTGATTTATCAAATGGTAATAACAATTAATGTAATAACAACTAATTTCATTAAGGGTGATTTAGTCATTGCACACTAAAAAACTCCGGAATAACACATATAAACTTCTTAGATACTATAAGTCATTTTGAGGAATAATTTTTTAAAAAAATCACATATTTTAGTTGTCACTGCATATATTTCTCTATAAAACTTAATTATTTTGGTTGAGAAGTAATTTGTTGCAGGAATGGTACATAGAAGGACGACCATCATAATATGAAAAGAAAATTTTTAAAAATGTAGCGATAAAAGCACAAAAAGAGAGGACAAACGATTAGATCAAATGGGGCTTTTTTATCCATATATGACAAATAGTAAAAAAGTTCACAAAATGCTACCAAAAAAATTTACTGGAGCATTACACTTAAAATGAAGAACGATTTTCTCAAAAATAGGAGAGAGAGTGAAGAGAATTTGTGGAAACCATTCATGTCGTAAACGATTTCTCTCCCCTTCCTCTCTCTCCCTAGTGATTTTTATAATAATTTTATCTTAAAATAACCACAATATTATAATATAAATATCTTTTTATTGCCTTCATAAATCATAATATAGTATCATTTATTGAAAATATATATATATATATGTAGTACACCTTTATTTTTTTTATTAACAGATATATAACTTAACGGTATTATTAATTTAATTTTCACCAATCCAAACTAACAACAAAATAAAAGGAGATATTTTTATACATTAAATTTTAAAAGGAGATTGTGATATATCCAACTCCCAAATCTAATTCTATTGGTAGCTATAATTTCTACCATTAATTTGCATTTGCTCTATTTGTCTACGGTTTGTTTATGAATTTTATTATGTGTTATGGTTGAGTTAGCATATATATATATGATATGTTTGACTCTCTGTTCATGCCCTGGCTATTGAATAGAGTAGAGTCACATGCTTACTCCCGGTACATGGTAAGTGCCGAGAGAGAGAGCACTAGAGAGCGAATACGGCATTTGCATATAGCATGACATGCATTGCATTACACTGTTATTGATATGATTCTGCTACTAAAGTTTCTTCAGAAACCTTACCCTCTCCACAATGCAAGTGAAGAATCTATAGAGGCAAAAGAAAGGAGTGATTTTAGCCATAGATAGTTTGTTTCCTGTGTTTCTGGCATGTATCTATGAATAATGATAGTATTGTACATTCTAAATATTGTACAAGTAACAAAAAGTAAGTTTCTGGTTCATTTAAGTTTGAAATTTTTATTTTCTCTGTTTTGCTATTCTGAAGCGTTGGTGGCTCCAAGGGCCACCTTGAGGGAAGGTAATGGAATAAAATTAAGGTGTTACAATTAACGCTATAGAAGAAGTTAAAGGATGATATGGTTGAAACTCTCAAGCAAGAGGAACTTGTGTGGTACCCAAAGTCAAGAGGGAGGTGGATTGAGCAGGGTGACAGGAACAAGAAATACTGCCATATGAAGACAATAGGAAGGAGGAGGAGGAACAAAGTTGTAACATTAATGGACAGGGAGGGAAACTAGGTAGTGGATGGAGTAACATCAATTTTTGAAGACCTTAGATAAGGGAAAAATATACTACATAATTGTTTATATATGACGCTCTTTATATGTTGGTTATGTTCACCACCATCATATATAGAGAGACGAAATTTGTGCAGAGACATATATGACATTTTTTGTAACAACTGTCATATACATGTTTTAAAAAAGAATAGAACACTATATATGACAATTGGTTTTAAAGAATCGTCATATATAAAATGTGTGTATATGACAATTTTTCATCAATCAACCACTATACATATTATATATGATGATTGTTTTGAAATAACCTTCATATATAAGCTTTTAAAACCTTATGTTTGAATCCTATTTTCAAGATTTCAAGCTTTCCTCCACTTTGTTGCTCTCTCTTCGAACTTATCCAACCATTATTTTACGGCATCCCCACTATTTTCCCTCTGTATTGTTGTCAAAATCTTGATACTATTCCTTCCCATGTCCGTCATCATCATGTATGGTTTGTACATCATTCGTGGGTTGTTCTCGTCTTTTGGCCATTTGTCGAAACAAACAATTGCCATTTAACTCCAATTTGATGAAATGTTAGAAACTCATGCCATTAATAATGGATTATAGCCATTTTTCTAGTTGTATAGCGTTTATTCAGTTATGTGCAAGTCTGATTTGCATTGTGATTTGCACTTGGCTACTACTAATACCACCCCTATTTTCTTCAATACAATCAGGTATTTCTTGATAGAAACTTATGAACATCATCTAAAAGAAATTCAAACTAGTTTTAGAATGTCATTGCTGTTTTTCTTTTTGGCCAATTTTTCAGAATGTCATTGCATTATAGTTTATTTGCATGTAGTGTCTACACAAAAAAAAAGTTTAAATTTTGTGATCACTTTCATGACTGCATTTTGAAGTGCTATTCTAGATTGGGAGTTTTATTTAATTTGAAGTTGAGTTTTACTTGACTAAATCATTTCTGGCTCAAGTGTACATTGAAATGCAATTTTGTTCTTACAATATCACAAAATGGATTTTACTATGTTATAGGTTAATATGGCAGCATTTAATAGTGGATCAAGTAGTGCTAAGACTCAAAATAACTAATTCAACTCAATGAATGTGCAACAACATATTGATAGAGAAGCACAACGAATGAGGAGGGAATAAGAATCTCTAAAGTAGGGCCGTGTGGTGATAAAACTGATCCATAAGGTAAAGAGAGAGGAAGAAACTTGAGATAAAATGGAACAACCAGAAGAAGGCAACTGACAAGATTGGCCAGTAATGTTGGTTTTGATTGAATAATAAATATTAACAGTAAAACTAAATAAAAACACATAATAACAAATAATAATATATAATAAAAAATAAAGTAAATACTTTACTGTTATTAACAAAGAACTACTGTTTATGTACGCCCAAATTTCATTACGGTTATGAACCACACTATTCTGCACCAAGCATATATAACACTTTCTATAGGACAGTTTTGAACTGTCATGTATCGTATCGTCGATAATAACAATCATATATGTGCGATTCAAAAGTAGTGGAGACGAAAAGACAAAATTGTCTACCACCCTTCCCCTCCAATACTTCCCAATCAGCCACACATACATATACCCTCCTAAACCACCCAAAAAAGAAATAACCACTCCGAACAAACAGGACCTAATTGGGCCCACCCGGCCCACTTTGACATTTGCAGAGCCTTGATTTTATTTGCCGCTGACATTATACTATTATATAGTACAGCGGACACTGTACGTTACTAGGGCATTTGAATAGTCAACAGCGTGAAGAAATTCGTATTTATAAATATAAGACCCATACTAATAGCAAAATGTATGTTGGCACAAAAAAATATAATAATATAAATATTCCAAAAATCTCAAGCATTTAAGAAATTACAAAATCATAATCCTCTAAACCTCGTAATTGTGCTTATCAATAAGTTACACACAAATTGTTCAAATTATGGAATGTTATTACTTAAAAGATAATGACTAATTTGACAACTCTAAAGCCATTATTAATAACTTGTGACAAAAAGAAGAAGAAGTCATTATTCATAACTAATCCTTGCACAAATAAAAACAAGAATTTTTGCAGTTGATCAAGTTGCAACATACTAATTGTTCAAATTGAGGAGATTATAATATTTTTGTGAAGTGTTTTTAAGCACAATCCTTAATTAAAATTTTTAGAATAAATTTTTACCTTAACTCCCTTTTTACGAACAATTATTTATTACTTGTTATACTTGTTAGTATGTCATTTGTTATAAAGTTTATATCATACTTCTACCAATCTTCTTTATAAAATTCCAACTTTTGAATTGATTTGGTTCTTTTTATAAGATTCTATCTCAAAATTAATACAATTTTACTTAATTTACTCTTAATTAATTATATTTTCTCCTTATTTTTATCCAAACATTCTCTTTCATATGTTCTCTCACCACTGATTCCTATCTTACATACCCCTTATAAAAAAATATAAAAAAAAATCATACTTGGAGAGAAAATTTTGCTTCATACTCCGTATTTCATAGGGATATTTAGTGTATGTCACTGTCAGTCAATTCTGTCGAGAACTTCCGTGGGTAGTTATTAGTGGCAGCCTTGTTCTATCCAAATATATATATATACAGAGTGTGTGTGTGTGTGTTAATTATTTTTAAGGGATCTCTTAAACCGTGTACTTCGGTTGAAAATATTTTATAAAAGGGACATGTGGGAGTATTTTTCCATATACTAAAAATCGGACCGGCAGGTCTGGAATCGGTCAATGGTCCGGTCCAATCAGTGCAATAACCATTGACTGGTTCGACCTAGTCAAAAAAAGGTCAAACTAGTTAAACTGGCTGGTCCGACCGGAAAAATCAGCCGGTCCGGTTTTATAAAAAAAAGAATACTTCTCATTTATTTATGAAATTGAGCGAGAATTCACGGAAACAAATCATTTTTTTAAAATATCTCCCCCTTTTTCAAAAGCATCGGGGGCGCTGCCCCCTGCAACCCCCGCAAGGGGAGCTGCCCCTTGACCCCGCTCGCTAACCGGCTAGCGAAACCATCGTAGCTAACTCTGCATAGCGTGTTACACTACTTAAACCTAATAATTTATACAAAATGGTGATTTATCAACCTGTCACTTAAATATTTAGAAATAAGATCTAAATTATAATATTTTAATATGGTCGGTTCAACCCCCAGTTGAACCTTTTGAACCCTGAACCCATACCGTGATCGGTTCTTTGGCCGGTCTGGTTTTTTGTACCTTGGTATATTTAATGAATGACCTGAATAATGATTGGGAAAATGGCACCTAGATTCTAAAGACTAAACATAATTATAAAAATGTCCCCTCAACTTTTTCCCTTACCATGAGGTCTCTAGGGATCTTTTTATAATTATCTTCATATGGAAAATTCCACTGTTACCCCATCCTTTTCTACAGAGCCCATGTCCTTTTCTGCAGAGGAGAGAGAAAAAAACACATGGGTATTGTTCACAAGCCATGGAGATTTTAACAACTTCGTCAGCAGATTTTGATAACTTTGTAAACACGTTTTGACAACTTCTCAGGTTGGGGTACTATTCACTCCGCCATGGACATTATAACAACTTCGTCAGTAAGTTTTGACAATTTGGTAAGCACGTGTTGACAACTTCTTAGGAGGGGGTACTATTCACTCCGCCATGGAAATTGTAACAACTTCGTCAGCACGTTTTGACAACTCCGTACGCACGTTTTGACAACTTCTCATGTGAGGTATTGTTCACTCTGCCATGGAAATTTTATGAAGTTGTCAAAACGTGCTTACGGAGTTGTCAAAAGGTACTGACGAAGTTGTTACAATTTCTATAGCGAAGTGAACAGTACCTCCACTTGAGAAGTTATCAAAACATGCTTACGAAGTTGTCAAAAGGTGCTAATGAAGTTGTTACAATTTCTATGGTAGAGTGAACAGTACCCCTGCCTAAAAAGTTGTCAAAACGAGCTAACGAAATTGTTACAATTTTTATGGCGGAGTAAATAATACCCCCGCCTGAGAAGTTGTCAAAACATGATGACGCAGTTGTTAAAATGTGCTGAAAAAGTTGTTAAAATCCACATGGCTTGTGAACAATACCCGCGTGTTTTTTAATATATTTTTCCTCTCTCCTCTGTAGAAAAGGACAGGGGCAGCAGTGGAATTTCCCATATAGAGATAATTATAAAAATGTCCCTAGGGACCTCATGGAAAGGGAAAAAGTTAGGGGGACTTTTTTATAATTATATTTGGTCTTTGGGACATAGGTGCCATTTTTCCATAATGATTTCTATGTAAATAATAATATTGCTTATGCTTTAAAATATTGGATTAAATTTATCTATATTCTTAGGTGATGTTGTGATAATTGTCTAAAAGAATAGTCGTTGAATTTTGATACAATTAAAAATACATAAATGATCCTAATAAATACGTATTAACTGATTTCACGAGTTCGTTGAAATTGCTAACCGTTGACATTCACACCTTATTTTAATTGTTGGAATAAAAAAAAAAGTATGAAACTTGTTCTAATAGATGTCTCTGTTTTCTTTTCAATCTCCCAAAAGCTAATAGTTGACATTCATATAAAATTCAAAACTTCTATAAAATGTAATCAATGTTCAATGACAACCAACGGCGTTTTACCGGAAGTATTGCATTTATAAAACAATATTTTTGGCCAAATTTTGAAAATTAATGGTTGACTTATATAAATAAAAATCGCTTTCCTTTTCTAACCCAAAACTAAAAATAAAAATCATACAAAATACCATAAACTTTAAACCATGTAAAAATAAGTCCCTTAATTTTTATTTTATTTTAACCTGAACTCCCTAAACATTTAAAGTTAATAACAAACCACCTTAAACTTTTATGTTTGTAGGGATAACCCCCAACTATCAATAATATAATTATTTAAATGTTATTTTTGTGTAAATATAGCCCCACAAACTTTAAGTTGTTTGCATATAACTCTCTTAAACATTATATTTTGTACAAATACGTATTGGACAATCAATAATAGAGGAGTTATTTACGCAAATGTATAGTTTTGGGGAGTCTTATTATAAATTTTAAAAAATGAGGAATATTTCTTTAAATTATATAAAATCCAAGGGAGTGTGCATATTTTTTTTAACAAAATATCTTTCATTGCCTTATCAACAAACGCATTTTTTCATTACGGCAACAATGATTGTTACGTGGTGTATTTGACTCTTATTAATTATTGAATTCTTAGAACTACAATAAGCTTAACGTCTCTACTTTTAAAATTCTTTAACATAAGATGTATAAGATAAATTATACCTTTTCCCCATATAGAATTAAGATGCAAGAGTCAAAATGCCTCTATTATGATTTTTTCCCCCTTTTCATTACATCATGGGATTTAAATTCTTAATAAGGGACAATTATGACATTCCATTTTTAATTTCAATTATTTTCTATTCTAGCATACATCACTTGTTAAAAATTTGTTTCTTGTACGCACATTAACCATAATTTTCTTTCATTCCTTTCCTATCATCAATAACATATTTGAATCTAGAGGTATTCAACATTTTCCCATCACATGATTCCATTCCAATCCTGAGCAAATATAATTTTGAGATGGGAAAAGTTTAGGATTAAAAAAAATACAATGTGATCGTAAATAAGATTTTCCAATCTCATATGTGTAATTGTGCGTGTGCACACATGTGTGCTTGTGCGTTTGTGTGTGCGTGTGTGTTTTTTATTTCCATAACATTACCTAAATACCACTAAGCCAAATACCCTTCATTTTTAATATTTTACAACATTAATTATGTCACATATGCATGCGTGCCTATTAATTTTCCATGACTGTTGTTTTCATGATCATACTTACTACTCCCTCCGTCCTAAAACATACCGCATTTACTCTGTCCCAAAATATAAGAGACATTTAAAGAATGTCTTGTATTTTAATTCTTTTTTTTTTTTCAATTTTACCCTTATTCAATACTAATATATTAATACTTGTGTTAACCATAAAAGTTATCATTCCTAATTAGAGAAGAGAGGGGTAGAGAGAGAGAGGAGAAATTCTTGCGTGCTCTGGGTGCACCACGTAATATGTGCACTAACCAATGTAAGAAAAACAAATGGCACTGATGGGCCCACTCCTGTCAAACTAATGGTGAGAGTGGAAAAGTGGCACGGAGAGAGAAAAATGTGGGAGACCAAGGGTAATTAATGCGCCACCATTAGTTTGAAGTCCATCAGTGCCATTTGTTTTTCTTACATTGGTCAGTGCACATATTATGTGGTACACCTAGTGGACGCAAGAATTTCTCGAGAGAGAGAGTAGTGGACTTTAATGAAGGAATTCTCTCTCTTATTTCATATATCCTCATTAATAAGGATATGTTAGTAAAAATAGGTAACAATTCTGACAAACTTATTATTCTTAACTGCCACTTTAAACTAAGAGATTCGATTAAACGTCTCTTCTATTTTGGGACGGAGGGAGTATATTAGAGTAATGCATAAATTATACTTTATTTATGGTAAACTCATGCCATAAAAATCAAAGATGTAAATATTTTTTTAAGTATATTTTTTAAGAGGAAACTAATACTCTTTTTAGTTTGTGTTAGAGAATAAATTATCAATTTTTATTTTTATTTTGGTAATGTTTTAAATCTTTATTGTCATTCTTCAATATTCTTTTATCTTTTCTAGAATTTTCCAATCCAAATCCAAATGGGAATTTTTAGGGATCAGGAATGATTTCCCTTCTTGAACCTCCTTCAAGATCAGGATCAAGATTGGATATAGGTTCCTGATCCCATCTCATCTCAGAAACACCCCTTATTTAAATTTATGTATGATATATACTCTTTTGATCCTATTTATAAGTGAGAGTAAAGATTTTATTAATATTATTTTTAAGTCTCATCATTTAATTTTTCATGTGAAAGTACATTTTTACTTTTATTTATTAGTGTCTAGACTTTTTTCTCATGGGATATGGTGTATATTAATAAGTGGAAAAATAGTTGAGTTTTAAAATAGAGTTAATGAAGTTTAACATTTCTCTTAATTCCAGTTAAATATATTGAAAGTAACTTATAAATAAGATTATTGGTGTGCATCTAAACTAATATAAAAAGAAATACATCTAGATACTGTGGGTTGAACAATGGATGACCCACATTTAGTTTCTACATGAGGTCATGTTTTCGGCATTGCATACGTGGCCCAAAAAAAATTCCGGCGTTGCCTAGTTTTTATCAAGAAAATTAAAATTATTTTGAAATGTTGGGGCTAATTAAGAAATTTATTTTCATTGTAAATGTGGAACCCTAATTCATTTTATCATCTAAATTTACAATTTTTTTCAAACTAATTTTATTGATTGCATATACTCCCTCTAATACTAAATATAAGATTTTGTTGACTTTTTAAAAAAAACTAATGAATATAAATAAATTATTTAATCATATCATATGGAGTATATTCATTATATTATATATTAGCTTATAAATTAGACAAAATAGTTTGAAGAAAAATGATAAATTTAAATATTTAAAAATAATGTAATTAGTTTGTTTAAAATTCTCTAAAAAAGTTACATAGGACTTATATTTAAGTCTGAAGGTAATATTAAGAAGTTTTTATCAAGTTTGTTTAAATGCCTTAAAGATAGTGTGTTGTAGGGAAACCAACATATTCTCTTCTGCCTAAAATATACTGGGTCGCTTGCTAAAAGAATGTGGTAATTTTCAATATAATTCACTTAGCAAATGTTTGTCTAATATTAAGTGATTTATTTTAAGGACCATACTTACATTAAATTCTTTACATTAATTTTGTCATGTTCTCCAATCACATATAACCATATGTCCAATTTATTGTATTTAAGTTTATAATTAAATTATCATAATTCAAACATAGAATATATGGCTACATGTGATTGAATAAGTAATTTAAATTAAGTATTTTCCTTATTTCAAATGTGTCATTCTTTTCAATTTTCAATGAGGAGATAGAAGCTATTTTATTCTGTATTTTCCTATCGATTATTTATATTTTGGTACTAAAATACGCTCATACACATCATTGATGACTCTATAATCAATGTAAATTATATTACTTGCATAATGCATATATTCTTAATAAAGAAGCTAGATAATTTACTTGCAGAGATTTTTTTAAAAAATAGTTAAGTTATTTATTTAAAAAAAAAATATACTCCCTCCAATTTATAATATATAACGAATTTAGTAGATAGAGAGAGAATGGAACATTGAAAGAGAGAAAATATAATGTGGCATATTAAATATTAATTGTAGGGATAAAATTGACAAATAAGTATTAATTACTTTTTAAGTGACTTATGCTGTGAGGCCAAAACATTATTCTAAAATTGATTTATACTGTGGATTGGATGGATGTAGCTTCTGTCATTTGTTGCCTAGGTAGATTGCGCACCTTTTCTTTAAAATTGCACTATTTTTGTGCAAAATGTCCGTGTTGGATTTATATATATATATATATATATATTTTGAAAAATAGCATCTAACATCATAAAGTATTTTTCAATACCACTAAAACTCTATAATATTTTTAATATCACTCAATATCTTAAAATAATTGTCGGTCCACTTCGCACCCTGAAATGTTTTTTAGTGCCACCTAATACATACATGTTGATCAAAAAAAGTATGCAACATACATCACACTAATGTTTTTTTTCTCACTATTTTGTAGTATCTTAAGATAATTTTTAGTGCATCTAGCACTCTAAAACATATTTTTTAAAAGAATACTTTAATTGAGTGTAACTAGAAAAATATTTTAGTTTGATAGATGTTAAAAATATATGTATTAAAAATTAGTTTAGAATATTGAGTTATTGTAAAAAAAAAATACTTAGATAGTGGATGATACTAAAATTATTTTTAGGGTGATAAGTGGACAAAAAGTTAATTTAGGTCATTAAGTGATGTTGAAAAGTATATTTCAAGCAACATGAGCATTTGCACCAAAGTGGTGCGGTTTTAAAGAGAAAGATATCAACAGACGTAGGCAAAAAAAAAACAAAAAAAAGAGGAGAATATGTGGTTGTGGTTGTGGTTGTGGTTGGGACCGGACATAGTTCTATTATTTAGCATTTTCTAGCAAATTGGTGATTATTCCATAGGATCGGAGTAGCATTTATGACATATGCTAACATTTTTGTCCAACTAACACGCAATCATTAAATTGTCGTTGGAGTTGGAGAGTATTTATTTATTTCGCTACACAACTTGTGCCATACCAGGAGTAATTAATTAATCGCTTCCACTGGATCACTGATTTCTTGGGGAGTTGAAATTGTTCATATATAATTAATTAAAAGGATACCTGTCCCACGTATATTAATGTGGAGTATCTTTTTTTAGCAATCGCCAATTTGCTGAAAATTAACATAGACATTGCTCCTCTTTTTCTATTATTTATAACCTACGAGTACATCTGGCCTATTTCACATAGGTTAAAAAAAAGCTTTAAACTTTATTAATTTAACAAAACGACTTTTCAACTGTACTCTTGTATATCTACACACTTTCTAAAAAAAAAATAATTAATGATGATAAAAAAAACACTCCCTCTTCCTCTCTCCTCCTCCCTTCCCCCTATAAATAGGATTTGAGGAGTACTTAAGACTCTGGGTATTTACAATTAAATCTCAATTGAATTCAACTTAAATAATCAAAACTAAAATTAATTAAGTTTGCACACACATTTGATTTTTATATTTAACTATAGATGCATTTTGGTATGTTAACAATATTTAGAAATCTCCAATTTGACTTCTATTAAGACTTCTTTAATGATTTGTTCATGTTCAAATCCAAATTTCCAGTCTAAAGAGAGTGTTAAGAATTAGGAAATTAATTAATATTATAATTGAATTTTATTACTTAATATATTATGATTTGATATCAATATTGTATCATTATGATTTGATTAGATTTGATTTAATTATATTAGTTTTTTAGTTAGGGTTAATCTATTCTTACCTAATATAAAGACTTTCTTGTAATCTCTTATTCTTAAGAATTAATAATATTTCAAAATATTTCTATGCGATCATGCTTCTCCACTGACAGAAAATCCATTATTGTGGACAAATCCCCATCCTGTGTGTGTGGTTGAAAGTGTTTCCATTGTAATAACCTTAATCCGGGGACCCTTGGCAGTACTAGCGACCAACGTAGAATTGAGGTCCTCCTCGATCATATGCACAATTGTATCAGTAATATTCGTTGTCGCTATGATAGTTCCACATACATACTCACTCACTAACAAATCAGATGATGAAGAACGATATTACTAGCTAACTTGAATGGTGAAAATGGTTGATCGAATTTGGTGATCCAAGAAAGTGGAGAACAGGGGAATTTTGACGCCGGCTTGGAGGTTGTTTCTTCCATAAGCCTCTACCCCCACGCCGGCGTTAGGATTCCCTGTTCTCTACTTTCTCCCATCACCGGATTCGATCAACTCATTGTTCCATGTTTATCGTTCAAATTAGCTAGTAACATCATTCGATTTTTTAGTGAGTATGTATGTGGAACTATCAGAGCGGCGATGAAGATTACCGATACAACTGTGCATATGATCGAGGAGGACCTCGATTCTATGTTGGTCGCTGGTACTACCATGGGTCCCAAGACTAAGGTTATTACAATCGAAACACTTTCAACCACACAGGATGGGGATTTGTCTACAAAAATGGATTTTCTGTCCGTGGAGAAGCATCAAGCACGTAGACTTTTTATTTCTCATAGGTGGGATAAGGAGAAATTAGTTGCGGAGTTTGTGGATGTTATAAATATTATTCTAGGAACAAGAGAATTATAGTTGCGTGCCTTGTCGTCGGGTCAGACTTACCAATTACCCTATGCAAGTAGTAAAACCACTAGAGTCTTACTCGCATATGCACAGCAGTGCACTAGAACAGAAGAGAGAAAAGAAAGTAAGAGATTTCTATTGCTCTGAGATGATTTGAAAGCTTAGTGGAGAAGTCCTATTTATAGAGATCTTCTCCTTGCACCTCAAGCAGCAATTAATGTTTGATTGGAACAAGTTTCTAATTCTTCATTCTTACTCTCAAAGCAAATCTTAATTTAGTAACTAATCAATAGATAACCTTAATTTAGATATTTATATATAAATCAGTTAACATTTTGTTGATTAGATAACTTTCGCATTAGAAAACTATTCTCTTCATTTATTTGGATTTAATTTTTAAAACATTTAATCCGGCCCATCAAGGGCGGACTCAAGCCCAAAATCCAACCGTGGAAAAGGAGAAGACATCACTCTTTGTGAAGCTGATATTAGTGAAAAAGAATGTCGTGATTCAGGCTCATCAGTTGCTTCTTCAATAACGTGTGAAGTCTGCTTTAAGGCTGTTCCATGTGATAAAACCTGCTCACCATTTTTGCAACGAATCTTGGATTCAACATTTCATTGTGAATATAAATGAAGGTCGAAGTAAACGCATTAAATGCATGGCACACAGATGTGAATATTACTGCAATGAGGATGTTGTAAGGACCCTACTCAGGGAAGAGAACTGTGATATGGCAGAGATATTCGAACATTTTCTTCTCGAGTCCTACATTGAAGACAACAGAAGAGTCAAGTGGTGTCCCAGCACTCCTCACTGTGGAAATGCAATCTGTGTTGAGGATGATGATGATCTATTATATGAGGCCGTGAGGTAGAATTAGGGATTTCTAATTGTTATTAAAAGACCATGATACTCTTAATTGTGGGCGCTAATAAAAAAAAAAGATAGAAATCTGAAATCTGAAAAAAAAAAAGATATGTTTTTGCCACAAATAAATAAGATATTAATTGCTGCTAAAACATGAAAATATATTAATATAAAATCAATTAGAAAAAAGTAATTGCATTTGAAACCATGATGAAAAATTATTCTGATACGTGTAAGTTATTATGCGATTAACTTTGGGATCTAGCTAGATATCTAGATAGTATATAATTGATCGATTGTGAACTATAAATATAAAATACGAAAATTTCTTCTCTCTCTATATATATATATATGGTCCACAGGCCACATACACCTACCTCTTTTTATAACTATATTTGGATTGAGAGAAAATTAAAGAAGAAATAAAACTCCAACAAAAAAAAAATACATTTTTTACCATTTATTGAAATTTTAATCCCTAATAGTCATTTTCTCCTCATTTTTCTCTACTTATTTGTCTGTCCAAACATAGCCATAGTGTTAAAGGCTTAAAGCTAGTTAAATAAAAACGTGGATATGGATCGTTTGCTTTCCCGTCCGTTGAAATATTTATTTAGTGCCGATAGGAAAATCACATCTTAGCTGCACAAGAGTTGGCGTCATTTGAAAACGCAAAATATAATTGACCAAACAAAAAGAAAAGGCACAATATTATACTCCTATGTATTTGCCTATTTGGAACCATACTGGTATACTTATAGTTCTAATATTATCTCAAAGATGATTGTTTCTTTGTTTTGCCGATTATCCTTGCACTGATAAATTATAACAAGCCTCTTTCTTTTTTGGCCAGTGAGAAAAAAATATAACAAGCCTTCTGTTCCTAGAAAAAAATGACGATGAATTGCTTCGAGCCTCATCGTGATTTGTGAAATCCTAAAGTTAATCTTCACAATTAGGTAGAGTTGAAAATACTCAAAATAGTAAACTGAGAGGAGCAACGCGGTTAACGATGAAGTGTAAATATTATACTGATGTCACTTATTGATTGGGGACTAGACTTTGACTTAAGTTGCAAATTTGTCTTATAAATTGTTGCTAATGACTAATATTATCTTGAAAGATTTTTCAAGTTCAATTTTAAATCGGAACTCTTTTTTTTAATGCATTTAAGTCGGAACTCTTAAATGAAGTAATGTTGCTCGTGAAAAAATTAACTGTCAACGCTAGTTTTTTAATAGTATTTGCCAACATCACTAAGTTTTGAAACTATCATAATGTAATTGAACATGAAAAAATTTTTAAGACAACATTGCTCTGTAAGTAAAAACGCATGCTTATAATTAATAATCAAAGATATAAATATAAATTTTCTTATAATGAATAATATAATAAGACTTAAAATACTTCTTGTCATTTGCTAAAATCTGATATGGAGATAACTCAAATTACATTTCTTAGGAATGACAAAACAAAGAAGAGCACAATAATGGCGACTGAGTTTTCCACCGGCTTAAGTTTCCTTCCAATGCTCTAGTAGAATTATTGGTTGTATGAATTGTCCATATTAGTGTATTTTCACCTTCAGAAATGACATAACCTTAATTTTGTTGGACCTATATCTAACTCATGAGCCACACTAAATTATATTTTAATTATTAGCCTAAAATTAGTCACTAATAAATGTGACAATATATACTAAAATATATAACATGTTCCTTATCAGAAACTTCCAAGACAAATTTGTTCATTAACCATTATAGGAATAATAAATTAATATGATAATTTCATAACTCAAAATTTATGAATTTATTTCTCTCTCTCTCTTTCTTTTTTGCCAGCTAAAATTTATTTTTCTCAATATATATTTGTTGGAAAATTATTTAGATTTCCGACTGAGTTTTTAATTATTTTTTTCCAGTAAAAATAACTTAAGTTTTGTCTAAATTTACTAAAAAATATTAAATAGATATTAGTAAATATTAAATAAAACTATAAAAAAAAATGCATTACACAAGTTTAGTATGATGAGGAGTAAACTAGTAAATAAAAATTTATTATAGTATATTCTAAATTAAAAATACATTTAAAAAAACTATTTTAAAATAAATTTTAACTATATTAATGAAATGTATGGTTTTAAAATAAATGAAAAGTCTTTGTAACAAAATATGGGTAGACTCAGCACGTGAATGATGCATTCTCTCCTTAATTGAACTTCGAAAGAAACAATTGGGAACAGAACCACCTGTTGCTTTGCCATGATTCTCATTTATATAATTACATAACTGGGACCTCTTTAATGCGGGGGGCTTCTGTCTCTCTGATAAAGAGAGAAAGACGTATATAAAAAAAAATGATAAATAATTGTGAACTTCATAACTTCATAATTGTGCAGAATCTTTTTTTTTTTCTTCCCTTAGTTTTTTAATGATGGAATTGTCAAAGTTTCTACATAAAATTAATCATTAAAAGCTGTCACATGAATATAAATAGGGAAAATTAAAATAAAGGACCTAAAAAATATATTTATTATAAATGACCATAAAACTATAATTACTTAGAAAGGACAAACATCATAAGATAAATTTAAAATGATTAAATTGCCCTAACAAAACCTCCTACATTATCTTTTATATTCATAATTAAAAAATAACTAAAATTAAAACTCAAAATGTTATCATATAATAATTTTTAGATGGAGAGAAAAGTTGGGATGAACCAAAATGAAGAGAATAAAAAATTAAAGTGATAATGTTATCATATATTACTCCTTGTATTTAAATATCTGGTAAGACAAAATAAAAGAATAAAGCACATAAATATGGCAGTAATAATAATGCCCATAATTACTATCAAAATAAAAATTGAGGGAAAAATTTATATTACAAATTAAAATTAGTAATGTTAAAATATTTTAAAATCAAACTATTTTTATCCCTAATTCCCTCCTTTCCTATCTTCTTTGATTATTGTTGTGGGAGTATCAATACAGGTTAAATAGGAAACTATTAATAATATGTAAATTATGTCTTATATTTAATTAGAACCAAGATTAATCCTAAATGTTGTCCTATAATTAGAACTAAAGGAGTACCTCTAATGATCATATAATCAAGTGGTGTATAAAATCTCTTATATGAGTGGAAGGTCGGGAGTTTGATTCCACATCTAATCTTAGGTTTATCTGCTAGCGTATGCCCTTCAAACTAAGAAAAATAACTGTCGTAATTATACCCAATGAAAAGTAATTAAGAGTATAATTAAACATATAACAATAAAAATATAAACACTATTAGATTATTAAATAAATAGAATTTAAGCATATCCTTTTAGCATTTAATTGCATAATAATGGTTGGGGCCTTGTAGCCCAATCAAGTAGTACTCTTAACTTTTAAGCTCTTCTTAAGAATGAGGTCGGGGTTCAAACCTTATCAAGAGGATATAATAAGTTGATAAGTTATGACAAAAGAGGCTTTAAGAACGAGTGAATCACTACTACAGAAAATAGCAATTGTGTCCCCATACAACGTCCATTTTATTAATTAGGGACGTCAACTAGAAAGGCGGTGGCATTTTTGTAATTATGTTTGAAAAATCCGCGTCACCAATTTAATTGGTGACGTAGATTATTAAATCCGCGTCCCTAATTGGTGATTGGGGAAGCAGATTTCAAAATCATCCATAACTCCGCGTCCCCAATATTAATATGTGACGTAGATTATTAAATCCACGTCATCAATTTAGTATTGGGGAAGTAGATAATATCACATTATCTGCGTCCCCAATTAAGTATTGGGGAAGCAGATAATGTGATCTGCGTCCCCAATACTTTGTTGGGGAAGCAGATAAGGTGATCTGCGTCCCCAATAAATTATTGGGGAAGCAGATAACCTTATCTGCTTCCCCAATAAATAATTGGGGACGCAGATTAGCTCCCCAAAACCCACGGCAGCTGCATTCCCCTCAGCTCCTCCATCAAACATTCCCCTCAAGCTCGTGTCTCCCTCTCCGCCGTCTTGCTCTCAGCTCGTGTCTCCTCAAACATTCCCCTCAGCTCGTGTCTCCTCTTCGCCGTCAGCTCGTGTCTCCTTCTCCGAGAACAGCTCCTCAAGCATTCACTTCAACTTGCGTGGTCTTGCTCTCCCTCAGCTCGCGTGTTCTTCTCCGGAAACCTAATTCGCAGCTGCAACGAGGATCTTCGCGGCAGCAATCAAAATGCATGGGTCTTCTTCTCATTTCGCGGCTGCAACGAGCTAGTTTAAGTGGTATGTCTGTTTTTTTTAATTGAAAATTGAAATAGTTGGAAGATTTTTCTGATTCCACAAGTGTTCCAGTCGTTCTAGATATCCTCGTGCTGATTTGATTAAATGACTTCTTCATATTTAATTTCCCCATGGCGAACACCTATTCGTGGAAGAAGTGCTGTTGTTGTGGATCTAGGAATTGAAAGAGCAGCTCCTCTTCCAAATTGTAGAGTTGTAGACTGATCTTTTCTTCATTTTTTGTGTGCCATCTATTTCAGTAAATGCAAGTGCTCCTTTTATGGATAGACTTGTTGATTTCGTCTTCACTCGAAATTCCATTTATCCGGATCAGAAACAAATATTCAAAGTTTCGGCTCTTCCTGTGCCTGAATTACTACAGCGCCTTACCGTCTACTAATAAATACTACTAAAAGAAGGACCACAAAGCCCTTTGATAGAGATAGGAAATGAACCGGAATGAAAGAAACGTAGTAGAATCACGCGGTGGAACAACGTAGTCGTTAGCGCTTAAGAAATAGAAAGAAAGTAGTGTACTCATTTCGGTCAGCATCATTCTTGCTTATGTCTAAGAAAAAGTCCCCCCTATTGCTCTAGCTGGACCGGGAGAACTGATTCTTCTCGAATTGACACCATAACAAGATTTACGCGCATCAATCGTTAACTTAACAAGGGATTTGCTTTCTCTAACCCACTTGAGGAGAGTGACAACTATCACTAGATTGTGAACCTGAAGTCTTGAGCGAGGACCTTCTTTCTCCTACGGCAGGGCACGACCCTGACACAATATTCTGTGATTGCTAAGTTTAAAGGCCAGGGAGAGATTCTCCACTAGCATTCTGGCTGAGACAGGAGAAAAAAAGGGTATGAATATCCGAATAGTTAACTCTCCTCCATCCCCCAAGCAGCGAAGAAAGGGAGCCGAGTACCGATCGGTTAGAGTAGCTTGCTTCTACGATGATTTGGTGGCAAATGATGCTGATTTGAGCACCTACTCAGATGACAAGGACAAGATGAGGCGCAAGAACACCTTTGTAATACATAAATTTCACTGGCTTTTTAAGCCAATAGAATAGGCCGTGTCCTGTCCGAGATTGTGGGTCGTACCTGGGTTAACTCGTTTGGTCTTGCTATTGGCTGCCTGTCCAAGGGTGGCTGTTGAAACCTCCTCCTTTCTATACTATACGAAAAATTCCATCCAACCATTCCATTCCGTTGAGCCTAGTCCCATTCCATCAGCAGACTGAACTCCATTCTTGAACGAAAGAGACAACCTGAACACCGCTCTCCCATGGTTTTTCGTTGAGAAGCACTTCTTTTTCATCTTCAATTGGGATCCCGTCGGGAAGGATTACCAACACGCATTACTTCTTTGTATCAGTTCAGACCCTATTGTATCAGAACAGCTCCTTAAAGTCCATTAAGAGGCAAAAGGTTCAATTCAATAGCATAGGCGGTAAGCATATATAGTTATAGGCTGTACCAGTTGGTATGGAAAAGGGGGCAGAATCGAAAGGTTGTGGCGCATAATAGAAGAACTATCGGCAGGGAAGGCAGTCTATCGCCTTATGGCTTAATCTTCCCTAAGAGGTTGGGTCGTTTGAAAGGGCGAGTGGAGAATGTATTATGGTAACCGGCGAGTCAGCTAAAAGGTTTTTAGAAAAGCTAGCTAGCGCATACGATAACTAGAATATTTTTCTGAATGAACAGGAACTGATATGATAATAATGTACATATAATACAAAGAGAGGGGCCAACCTCTTACCTAACTGTGTTTGGGAATGGAAATCTTGACCGGCGCTCTTCTTTCTTCGGGGAATGGGTACTAAGACTCTCTTTGAGACGCCCCTTTCTCCAGGTGAACTATCTAAAAAGAGACATGCGGGTGCACTTTGAGGCCTATGAACTACTCCCGATCACTGCAAATAATGCCCTTTACTTTAAGACCCTTTTCAAGACCTTCCAGGCCCGTTACCCAACGCTCATGTGCTTGAATATGTAGCAGGCTTCCCCTTCGATCTGCTTCTGTATCAGCGGCTGAGCCAGAAACTATACCTATCCCAGCTGGAGACCTCTAGGAGAATGGATACCAAAGAATTTCACACATCGCGGGTTTCATTTTCCATTTTATCCTAACCTAAGAAAAGGGATTGGTGCAAGAAGATTCCACCACTCGGTGGGGAAAAAGTTGCCCACCTAAATAAGATGTCTAAACCTAAAGAATAGAAGAGGACAGTCAACAAACTTGGTCCAACATCACTCTTCCCGCGGCTGGGTATAACCTTTCGAAGAGAACTTTCTTGTTTGGAAACCAGGGATGCTCAAAATCTCGAATTGGGCTCTCACCGTTGGTCATTAATTCACTGACCCTATCTCTTCCCCGCTCTGCCGGCGGCAGTGGTCTTGGGTTCGGCTCATAACTCTGTGGTTTGGACAGATCCTGCTACTTTACATTCATTGTTAGGTCGTTCGTGCATGCCCCCTTCTCAATTACGCGCTTTCGGCTACCAGGTCAGAGTCGGCTGGCATCATGCAAAGGAAAGAGCGATGATTCTCCTTTCTTTCTCAATAGGTGATTTGCAGCTACACCGGGAGAAGAGTTGGCATCTATTTATCTATTCTTTTTTCTTTGACTTCGGATTGAGACTTGAAGCTTTAGCCGGAAGGAAGACAAGACCAGGAACAAAAACCCACTGTTTTGTGCCACGCGGTTGAGCTTTCCCCTTTCCCATTGTGCCTTCCATTCTAGTTTTCTAATAGAGGGTATGCCTTTACTTGTCGTTAGGAGAAGTAGCAAGCTACTTCTAAGGTATCATCTTGTAGTTATAGGATTGGTTTCTGTCCTGCCTAGTAAGACTGGTAAGGATCGTCTAGTTCTTCGAGATTCTCTTTTGAATTTGAAGAGGTTGGACGATGAACAAAACTTTGATAGACCAGAGGTCTAATGTAAGCAAAGCACCGCGAAGTGTGATCTCGTACTAAACGAAAGGACTTGACGCCTTGAACTTCTATAAACAAAAAGCAAGAGGCGAGGCCGGTGTAGCTATGCAGGGAAGTTAGTTGCTGTTGTCCGAAAGCTTAGTTACTATCTTGTAAAGGGTAAAAAAAAGAGCCTTCCAGAATGGTTTGGATGAGAGGAGTACTTTTGTCTTGCCACATTAGTACAGATATCGGACTCGTCCTTCGGCTTCATCTTCCAAGCGAAGCACTTTAGTGCTAGCGATCTTCGGAAGGCAGTTTGAGAACCTGTTGTGAGCCAAAAACCTTGATAGATAGGACTTTCTCCTAAGGATGTTCTTCGGCTGGTCAGTCAATAGGGCACATCGCTTACCAGTTGTTAGGTCAGCGATGGCAAGCAGTGAAAGCAAATAAGTCATCCTGGCAGCTGCAGCCGTAGCCTATTCATTCAGTGGCTAATGGGCATGGCTTGCAGTTTGGATAAGACCAACCGAGGAAGCCAGTGAACTACCTGAAAGCATGAATGAAAGGCAGGATGGAAAGATCGACGAAATGTTTCACTAAACTCACCTGGATTGCATAGTCCTCCATTCCTGGAGGGGGAACCCCGTACTTAATTGAATAGCTTGCTTACCAAATAGGGAAATGGATGAAATCATCACTTCTGGATCAAGAGTAGTAAACCGAACTGGAATTGCATTTCCGCCTTATTCAATAACCAAACGAGATCCGTCCTCCCTATCGCCCGACGAAGCAAGCTCGATAGTAAGCATTGGTCCTAGCTTGAGAAATCCATAAGAAAAGGAGAATCTTCTTATTCTGTAGATTGTGACTGGACACCACATCGATGAGGACTGCGCTATGCCACCTGTCCTTACCCTGGGAGTACTGCTTTAGCAAAGCTAACGGTAGGGCAGACGGGTCTGGGACCTTCTTTCCTTTCATAGGCTGGAGCAAACCTTGCGTTTACATAGCTATGCCCTTTAGTTGCATGTTCAACCTAGGTAAGACCCGCTGGTTTATCCATCATCCAATCCACAACAAATCGGATGAAAGCCTGATACTTCTCGCCTACTCAAATCAAACGAGATTGAAAACTACCATTCCGTCGAATCGGAAAAGGTTTCAAAGAGCGCAGCGCAGAAGGTCAGTTCGTTAGCCCAAAGGCTCTTCACCTTAGCTATGTGAGTGCGCGGAACCCGTTTGTATCACCCGTGGCTAACATCTGCCCCTCCTAAAAAAAAATGATATTTTTTCTTTCTTTTTCTTAACAGTAACGGTTATTCATTAGTGTATTAGGGCGATAAACCTTTCAAAAGAAGGAAGATTAGGTGCTCTAAAAGCTGTTCTGGGCGGTAGAACTTTTTTCTTGATCATATCGAGTTAAGCCAATGTTTCTTTTATTAGCCTTATTAGAGTTAGAGAAAAACGGATTGAAAGGCTGCTCTAACGGTCTGACCCTATCGAGAGGTAGAAAAGAAAAGCCAGTGACAGGCCTAAGAGCGGAAATTAATCGATTCACGAGCACATATTTTTTGTTTTGTAAAGTGGATCACTATCCAGCTTCCTTGACCCAAAGACGGAGACCGTTTCCATTAGATCTACCATCACGGACGGTCTAGCACCTACCCTTATCTATAGATAAAGATAAGTTAGATGATCTCAATCGGAACAAGGCTTTCGAACTACGACAATCGGGTACCAAAAAAAGTAAGATTCCTCCACCTAAAGAAGCGAAGGAAGGCGGATACAATATAAATTTTTATGATTTTCTTAATAGACAGACACTTATCAAACAAGGGAGCAATAACAAATACGGCTTGCTTTTTTGCTAATTAAGAAGAGAGTCTCGACCAACCGCTTTCAGAGAGTCCTACTGTCGGCTCATCTTCTATCTAAGACCTCCTCAATGAGAGGATGCCTGAAAGCTTCAAGTGTAGGATCGTAGATTACTAGCTGCTAAGTTTGACTATCCGGCAAATGGATATTGGGTTGATCCCCATTCCTGACAAGCCGATCAATTGGTTGGTCCTAATTATCTGGTTGAGGAGTGGCAACTCTAACAGGTGGAGTCTACACAAGGACTTTAAACCCTGAATCTCAACAACTTAACCGGGGTCCTAGATATACCTTTGTGTCAAGGTATAGTCTGGAATCCGACCTGGAAAGCTATTCCTTCTAGGTCTTCTGACAAACAAGGATTGTTTGCTAACTTCACACATGAGATTCGGTGGTTTCTTTTTTATTCACACTTTGTTTGAGGCAATTTCTAAAGCATTTAGTCTCGCTAGCTATGCTAGTAGCTTCTTTGGTATTGGTATGGCTAGCTTGTTGTTTGGTGAGGAGCTTCAGCTTCAGCTATTGCCCTGCTGTCGCATTCTTCCTTTGCGCGCATTTGGTGCGCTATTGAAGAAAATAACATAACATTTATATATAATAGTAGATAATCACAGAACGCTTCGCATTGGCTAGCTTGCTTGGCCACACACATATAGATTAAAATAGCCCATTCAAGTCGATTCCGTGGGTTGGATTACTTCTTTTTGCGATGATTCCAAAATGTCAAGCTTCACAAGGAAATATCGTATAATGACGATAAACGACCAAGTCGTCACTTTCATCTACATCTAGAAAGTGCAATCGAGCAACCAGTCTTTTATGTAGTACAATCAATCAAGCCTACCGCTGATTGCGCGGCCATTGATTTTTAATTTCTTTCTTTTTTGAATCTCGATCTCCTTCATAGCATGGCATGTTCTGTTGTTCCTTGATCAGTCCAGCCAATTAGTCAATCATTGCCATCCATAGTAAGATGAATCAACTCTCCTCAATGAGGAAACTAGGAAAGTAGGCTTGTGCAAACACAGAAGAAAGGTGCTAAAAAGAGGTTTCGTTCAGATAGAGAGACACGGCAACCTTATCTAAAAAAAAAAGATTCGAAAATGTCTGGGCAGATATCCAATGTCTTGAATATAGTCGTCTAACGAAGCCAATGACTTTCTTCCTTTTGATTGGGTTGGTGTGAAGTGTACTAAGGTTAAGGTACAAGTACAAGATCGAAAAGAATGCGAGGGTCGATGTAATTTTCCTCTCGACAAAGTAATGTGAAAAAGAAACTAAGTCCCGTTTGAGTTTGTTTAGAAAATTCTGGGAGCGGAAATTCCATTTTTTTTGAATTCAGAATTCCACAGCCTCGGTCTATCTAGGGCACCAAATCCCGTCCTAGTTCTTCTCAAAAGCAGAATCCGAATCGGCTAGCTTGTGAAATCAAGATATCGTTACTCCGCTACGAGTTGCTGCAAGCGCTGTTGCGCGAGTACTGTATCACGAGCGCGCTACCGAGTTGCGAGAGAACACTACGAGAATTGAACTACGAGCAGAAAGAAGTAGTCACTCTTCGTTCGACTTAAATGAAAATATTGCGTAAGAGAAGGAGGAAGGTCCAATCATGCTACTTTAGAAAGATGCTTAACACATGCAAGTAGATCAGTTCGCCCTTAAGAAAGAGATAGGCTTAATCAATCGGTTCGAATCCGATAAAGGGCTTTTTACTTTTTTTTCGATATGCCGCTCCGCGAGAAAGGAAAGGAGTGAAACGAAAGAAGCAAGTGGGTTGTGGTAATGTCAGAATTTTCACCTATTTGTATCTATTTAGTGATCAGTCTGCTAGTTTCTTTGATCCCACTTGGTCTTCTATTTTGCCGGAATTCGTTAATTGCTCCGTACGAATTTACAATGGAAAAAGTCCTGTTCGTTGTAAGATCACTAAAGGAAAAGTTGGTCAGAATTTGGATCGTTGTCTTATTCCTTTTTTACGTATTAATAGTCTATTTCTTGTCTCTTGTACTCGGCTTTGATTTTTTTTTGGTAAAACTGAAATCCATGCTCCTAAATAGATCCTTCCGCTTCCTCCTTAGTCGGCTTCTTGGGGGGGAGGTTCCCCTCATTCTTCTTCTTTGTCTGGTTTCGGGGGTCTACTTTGCACATGCAGGATCCCGCAGGAGGTCAACCTGCTGCCAATCCTGCAGCGGAGCAACCCTCCAACGTGCCTTCAGGCGCATCGACCTCGGGCTTGAGAAGTTTCGAGGAACGTGTCTTGTTGGAACCGATGCCATCTTCGGGCGAATCCAGCGAAGCTAGCGTGAATCGGGAACCTGTGATTCCCGAACTGGAGCCTCCGCTGCTCGATGAGAACACCCGGCGAGCAGAGCTCGCTGGTCGATTGAGGGCAAATTGGTGGGGGATAGCTTATAACGAGCGAATCCTCGACTCCTTCGTCCGGAGTCAACTGGCAATCAAAAGGCACATAGAGGCCGCACTTGTGGCGGACGGGTATTCCCCTCAAGTTGTCTTTGAAAAAAGACATCAGATCCGGGGCTTTATTTTCTACCCGACTGGACGTGCCCTTAGTGAGGACGCTTACGCGGGTTATCTTACCCAAATTGCCAATTTTGGTACAAGGCAAAGCGTTCCCTATCAGCGTGTGATCCGAGCCGTCCGGAACTCTCATCTCTTTTTAGATTAGATATGATTCGTTTTTTTCTTTCATTCAACCAACTATCTTTTTGAAGCGGATAGTTTTCAGTGCTCATTCTATAGATACTTTATGTAAAAGCCAACTCATGTTTCCACTCTATTTTCATTACGAAGATGTATCACGTCAGGATCCGTTGCTCAAACCGAATCACGCCAACGTTATGGAAGTTCCTGGA
>JBAGKO010191318.1:0-15001 GCA_037177275.1 Acacia concinna
TGTGTCATAAGGACCAATTTAAGAGATAAGTCACATGTATGTTTTCAGTTAATAGTATCTAGTTGAGTATACAAAGTTGTGATGTTGTTAGCTATTGAATTATATGCTACGTGATTTTGTATGCTACTCGTATATGAGAAAGAGATATTTATGCTATGAGCCTAGGGTTTCCTGTTCCCTTATGTGGAAAGTTAAGATGGTAAGAACGAGATGAGCTGAGGGATATGGGGGAATCAGGAAAGAGCCCTTAAAGCTCCTGTTGATTCGTTGTGGAGGATCATGTATCGCTTGGATGAGTTATAGCGATGATGAATGAGAGTAGAGTAATGCAAGCTCGTCAGGAATAGGGTAGAGATCAGACCATAGCAACGACAGCAGCGACAACAATATAATAAGTAAGATTGATAAGTACAGGGCAAGAGAGCCTCAGTAGCCTGTTCCACCACAACCCTAGCTAATAGAGGGTATTTTTAGCTGCAAATGGAGTAGTAGATCATGTCATTTGGAGTTTTGTAGAGAAAGTTATGCCTTCCCAAAGTTAGGCCAAAAATCTTGTGAAATTGAAAAATGATCAAATGAATAGTGTCAAATTGACCATATAAAAAGTGCAACTTTGAGAGGCTGTGCACTTGTGATGCTATGCTATTAATGTTCAACATTATTTTTCTCTTAAAGAGGAATGTACGAGCTTTCAAATGAGCTTGGAATCACATCATTCCAATTTTTCTAAAATTAGTTATGATTTTTCAAAGTTGGTTGAAATTAAGGGCCGGGTGAATAGTAACCCATAAAAGCAAAAAAGTTTCCCCTTATTTTCTCAACTTGAAGTCATAACTAGTGATTCCAATAGCTCTAATATGGTAAGGTAAAGGCTATAAAAGGTAGGTGTGACATTTACAAATAGTTATCTGTTAAATTTTTATCTGTATTGAGATAAAGGCTTAATTAATTTAATTAATGTAGATAGAGAAAACTTGATTAAAAATATGATTAATTCTTTTAATAGATGCTTACTTAAATAAATGTGTTTATAAATGTTTGTTAAATGAATAGAAGTTATATAATATCTCAAATTTGCGTTGTTAATAACATATGGTGAATATATATCTTTCAAATGTATTTTCAATCATGGTGTTGTGGTAAAAAAATATGTATCAAACCCCTCTTTTAATTCAACATTAATAAGATTAATAGAGCACAGTTCGTATGACAGACAAAAATAGCATTAATATGTAATGATATATATATATAGTGCTTAGGTCTTTATAGTATCCCACAGGATATTACATAGTATTTATCAGTCTTAGGATAAAATAAAATTTAACTGCATTGCTGTAGCTTTCTCACAACAATGCTTGTGTGTGCCTCGGTCCTTTCATTACCGGTGTCTACATCTTTGCCATTGTAACCGCTTTGACTAGCTAACTAAATTATATTATATTGGAAAGGGTAAGATTCAAAAGAATCTCAATAGTAACAACATTCATTCATGCTAAATGTGATAAATAGATATACACAATGCAACACATTAGCAGTAAAACAATAATCACATGTTTCTATTATAACAAGCAAACTCAAGGCCTGTAACCCCGGCTAGAGTTGGGAATTAAGGCTAGCCTGGCCCTACAGGGCCACCTTTCAAGGGCCAGGGCCTTAATAAGGTTGGCTCATTGAAGCTCGACTAAAGAAAAACACCTATTTTTCAAAGCCTGGCCCTATAGGGCCAAAAACATTTTAAACAATTTTTTAACATTTTTTAAAGAAACTAAATTAGTAAATTACAATAATTAAAATGCTAACTTAACACAAATTGTGACAAGATAAAGTCTAAATTTTATGTAGTATGCAAATATGCAATAAACAAACAACATAATTTTAGGTACACCATTGTCACGTGTCAATAAAGTCTGAATTTTACGTAGTATGCAAGTATGTAGCATGATTGCATGATATGTGTCTAGTATCCCATGTCTCGTGTGTGAGTGTGTGACTGTGTGTACCAGTGTGGTCAGTTGGATGTGTGTGTTCATTGGATAATGGCCTAATTGGTTGAAGTTTTGGCCCAAAATAAATTATGCAGTATGATATGCATAGTATTAAAAAAAATTAAAGGACCTAAAAGGGTTAGCTCATGGCTGCGCAGGGTTGGCCCTTTTAAGCCCAAGGCCATATAGGGCTAGCCCTTATAGGCCCGATTCTATTTTCAGCCTCCAAAATGCAAGCCCGGCCCTTGATTTAAAAGGGCTTAAAAGGGCCAGCCTGACAAGCTCTGCCCATTTTCCCAGCTCTAACCCTGGCTCTTACTATATGTATTAAGGGTCAACCGTACTAAACTACCATTGAACCCTTACTTGTTCTGCATCACTATTGTGGTTTGTTTTGTACCACTGTCACAGTTTGCTCTGTACCATTGTCGTGGTTTGTTCTACATCGCATCGCGGTTCATTCTGTACCACTGTCATGGTTTGATTTGCATTGCTGTTAGGGTTCATTCTATACCACTGTTGTTGTTTGATCTGCACTGCTGTTGCGGTTCATTTTGTACCACTGTCGTGGTTTGATCTGCACCACTGTTGTGGTTTGCTTTGTACTTATTTCACTACCTCAGCTGGGTCTCAAATGGGCCTAATGGTACTTGTGCTTTTCCCACACGTGGTACTTGTGCTTTTCCCACACCTTAGCTAGGTTTAACATATGTATTATATATTTCTGATATATTTCACCTCAACTGGGTCCCACATAGGCTAGTGGTTCTTGTGCCTTTTCGACTGGTGGTACTTATACTTTTCCCATACCTCAGCTAGGTTTAACATATGTATTGTATATTCCCGATATATCTCACAACAACTGGGACCCACATAAGCTAGTGATACTTGTGCTTTTCCCCCACCTCAGCTAGGTTTGTCATCAATATTGCATATAATGAAATATGACATCACAGAGCATGTATTGCATAAAGGGCAACAAAAGCATATACAATTCCACATAAAAGTATGAAAGAAAGTGCTACTACCTGGATGTCTTTCCAGCTTGCTTGTCCTTTCTCATACTTGTCTTTCGGTCTACCGGGCAAAGATTGAATCCTATAATACCAAATGTATATTAAATGAGTTATTACTCATTCAATCTTCATTTCTAAACCCATGTCACAATTATTTATCTCAAACACACACATTGACAAAATTGCCCTTGGGGGTATCGATCTATTTTCTTTTATAATCAGTATACTTACACTGTTCCAAAAATTATGACCCGGGCTACCCCTATATAATTTTGTGTGCCAAATCCATTTGTGGCCTCAAACTTACCAAAATACAACTCCTTCCACAAGGAAGACAGCCAAACCGAAATGCTACACATTTTAGGTCAAAAATGTCAATTTCAATCCTAATGCTTATAAAATGATTTCCCCACCTTTACCCCACACAATTTTTCATCCCAGACCCATTGGAAGAATCTAAACCATCAAAATCAACCTCTATCATATCCAAACAAGGTTTGGATGAAATTCTACACAAATTGGGGAAAAATGGATTTCAAGGTTTCTTTTGGTAAATACCTTCTTTGTACTTGAAATCACTTGTTTATGCCATCTAATCCATTTCTTGCATGATCAATTAAAATTTAAGCAAAACCTCCCCTTAGGTTTCATGCATCCCAAACAACAAAGCAGCCACCAAGTAAGATCAAGTTGAAATTTTGCTACCAATAAAGTATAGGCAGAATTGTCTATCCTTTTCCTTTATTTTGAGCCATAATTCAATACCTAATCAAAACCAATCCTAAATTTTAAAATTCCCAGCAATAAGGGATCAATATTATGGCATCCAAAATCATCTCAAATTAGCCCCAATTACTGCACAATTTAGAGCAATTTAAGGCTTAAGCTTACCTCTTATAGCTTTCCCTTAGAGTTGTAGGACTTGTGACACTTCTTTCTCCTCTTTTCCCTTCAAATTTTCAATTGGCAAGAGGTTCCTCTAGGTTTTCTAATTTTGGACGAATTTCCATATGAATTAAGGGGTATTTATAGTTTCCAAGACTTTCCAAATTGCACACAAGTCCTTCAACTATTTCCTAATTGCAACACATGTATGGCTAGATTTCAACCATTGGATTTTCCCTCTCTAATCCAAGGGTTAAGAAGGGTTCAAGGTGTCTTGTGTAACATCCCACTTTTTTAGCCTTACTGTACCTTTTCTGCCACTTAACATGGTTGTTGGAACCACTGTTACTAATTCAAACTGGCTAAATTTACTATAACATAACATAAAACATGCTTCATCATTTACATAGTAACATACACAACAAGATCCAGTTTATACATTTCAGTTTAAAAATATATACAACCTAAAAAATGTAAACAGGAAGCCTAAAGAAACTATACTTGCTCCTTCCCTTTACTTCCTTATGCTTCACCTGCATTGTGGAGAGGGTAAGGTTTCTGGGGAAAACTCAGTAGAAGAATCTAAAACTAGTGACAATATAATGCAATGTATGTCATGCTATCATGAAATGCTCATACTACTCCTCTAGTGCCCTCTCTCTCAACACTTATCACGTAATGAGCATGCATGTGACTCTACCTCTATCACATAGCCAAGGCATATAAACAGAGAGTCACACCTCATACAAATCATACTAGCTCAATTACACTACAATAAACAAGCATACAACACAACTAGCAGACAAGCAAGCACTATAAGTTAAGGTCTAGAGATTCATGCTACCGTATACCCTTATGTCAAGCAGGTGTCCTTCCTTGTCTCTGGGTGTACGTACCTGTTCCTTCGCTACTAGGCTAATGGACCGCTGGTCACTCCTTTGTATTACCTATAGAGACCATAGTGTATAGATGTTACTGTATGCTACTAGTGCTATAACCTAGACCCATCCTTTCCTTAACCCCTAAGGCCTTGGTGCCCTACTACACCACATCCTTATCCCTACCCTTTATGCCTCCTATCGAGCACAAGTCCTTCTTGCTAGCCCTTCCCCACTGCTTAGGCTGGGGCAATTAGGCAGCCAAAAAATTACCTTAATCGAACAGTTAGACAGCATCTCCCCTTTAGAATTCCTTACCTGGTCTAGGATATTCGGACAATATTTTCCCTTTAGGAGTGCTATCCAGGTTCGTGTCCATTGGATAGAACCTCCCCTTAGGAAGGCCATTTTGTTCCGAACAATTAGGCAGAACCTCCCCTAGATATCCTTATTAAGGCTTGCCTAATTGGATAGGACCTCCCCCTACTACTACTTAAATAAACACAGAGGTCCTTTCTCATATTTAACTTCAATTGTTGTGAGATATTTTAGTCCTATACAGATTGAGGCCCTAAGCTTATTTGAAATATCTCATATTAGCCCCAAAAATATCAGGGTATGCCATCGGTGGACCCAAAAGTGCTATTTTGGTCTAAAATGCCCTTTTTTTCCTACAAAAATTTCGGGTGTTACATTCCTCACCCCATAAAATAAATTTCATCCTCAAAATTTAAAATATACCTTTTGAGAATAGCCCTGGGTAGCTACTTCTTATCTTATCTTCTGTCTTTCACGATGCCCCTCTCTATGCAGCACTTTTCCTCACAGGAAAACCTGGAAGATATTGAGCACCCAGGTCAACTTTGGGGGTAAGGCCGGTCTATATGCTACCTGACAGATTCTCTTTTTCTCATTTCTTGCTTTACCAAACCTCTTTCCTTTTCCTTTAATTACAGAACATTGTTGAAGTTTGATCCAACTGACAATCAAGTGTCCATAGAATAGTCAAGGGTACTCTCTCTATAGATTGATTGACCACCCTAAGGAGATGTTCTTCGTCCAACTCATTCTAGGTTCATGAATCCCAGATGCACCATATAACATCCCATACGTTAACTTTCTAAAGAGGTACTCTGGATGGCTTAATAATAAACATACCTCGGGAGCTAACTGCACTCCACCGCAAGTCTCCCCAGGATCCTCTGTGACCCTGAAACTCCTTTCTCATCGAGCCTTGTTTCCCCTATGGAAAACTTAAACCTTTGAACTAAGTTGAGGAATACTATGCCTACCACTCAGCTGTCAACTGTACGGATAATTCCCCAATACTAACCACTGATTAATTTATTGTCTTATTGACCTCATTCAACCGTTCTGTTATTGCTATCACATCATTACTAGTTCCCATGTTCTTACTTATACCACTGTTCTCACGATCCCTCACTTGACCATAAATCGTACAGGGAGAGGTCTTATTCTCTTCCATCTCTTTCCTCATACTTTACTTAGTACCTAGACCAATTCTTCCTGCATTATTCTTGGTTATCCTCTCTCTTATTGGGGTAAGATCACTCCGTGTTCCTTGCCTCGACTACCTTTCCTCTCTTTCTCTTCAGTGGACAGCTCACTCTCTCTTGAGCAATGTCAACTCTAATACAGAAGATTACCTCCCAAACTAAGAGGTCATATTATAACCAAGAGCATCGCACCTAACTCATACACACCTTTAACAGTGGTATCTATGGGAATCCTAACTCTTTAACTAAAATCTTATATGGTTTATGGAAGCCTATCTACAGTCTACGGATACCATCTTTCTTTCTCATACATATTACCATAGCACCCCTCTGGGTTTTACTAAACCTTTCTCTATTGGCTCCTTTATTTATCCCCTTGGCTCAACTACCTCATTTGGGAGCCACTCTATGAGGTGCTTTTGAGACCTACTATGCTCTCGGTACCAAATCAATGGCCTTCTTTGCCTCTATCTCTGGTGGCACTTCATTGATCTCCTTTAGAAAGACTTCTAAAACTCACTAACTATCGGGGTCCTCTTAATCCCCTCGTTAGCCTCTTCTTACACTGAGAGAAGCACTATGCAGCTTCAGCATCCTTACCTCAGGCATCTCTCTTTACTTGAGCCTCTATCACAAGGTTTAGCTGTACCTTGGTGCTAGGACTAACTCTCTCTAGGAGGAGATATCAGGGATTTACTATTACTGTCGAGGAGGATGTCATTGGATGACAACCGATTAAGCTAACTATGATGTCCTTATCACGAAAAGGCATGTGACTCTAACTCAGGGCAACAGTGCACATACTAGACAGTACCATTCAAACACACTCTAGCGTTGTAACCTCTGGCACCAATGGAAGCAAACATTACTAATGGCAAAGCATTAATAGTGAGACCAAATCGCCCCTCACATATCATAAATAAACGGCTGGCACTCGAGTCAATAAAAAAACTATAATAAGGTAATCACTCTCTGATTGTATCTTGTACACTCTGGCTACTTACAGGCCTCCACCTAGGGTCAAGGTGTAACATCCTAAAAATTCTTAGGCCTAGATAAGGTAGTTGGGATAGACCAAGTGATCAAGGCTAAAATGTCGCCTTTCGGTCTGTCAAGATGTGATTGTACCAAATAATGTAGTATAGGGCACAACCAATCATTCTTCTCAAGGAGATCTTATTAGAAAATTTCTAGAAACTAGCTTTCAAAAGAAACATGATGAATTGGGTCAGAGGAATTAGGGGATTTTCAAAAGATTTAATGGTGCAATGAAGGTAAACATGCAAAAAGGGCATAAATGTTTTTGGTATTTTAGGCTATGAAAGGATGCTTTGGGTTTAAGGGAATTATGATGAAACAGTCTCTCGATGATGAAAACTCAGCTATCCTTGCTCTTTAAAAGATGTTTAGGAGTTTTGAAATCTCTAAGTTTAAAGGAAAACCCTAAGCAATCACTTGGGTCCAATGCCTTAGTTAATATTAAACTTCACTTTAATCAAAGCTAATTTAACATTTTCTAATACATTGTTAAAAACCACTTAGAGTGCAAATGGAATGGATTATGCAAATTCCTTAGATTGTTAATCAACAATCCGAGGATGCCAATCGTAGACAAATAATCAATAATCACTGATAAATTATCCAAACTCAAGGATTCAATGGATATATCTATGTAAAGGATTCAATGTAACAACATCCATACCAAATGTATTACAGAAGTATAAAGCCCTGAATTTATAATCATAAATTCAGTCTCACATAATATGCAGAAATCCTAAATCTAGGAAGTTCCAACATATAATGAAATAAAGGACTAGATTGCAAATTACTCCCCTATGAAACCTTGTGAGCTCAAGCCTTGTCTTCCATCACTAAGAGGCTAAGGAAGTTAGCCTCTTATGTCTTCAAATCACACACAATCGCTCTAGCTGTGAGAACCCATGAGTGATGCTAAAACTGGTTGAAAAGATGTAGAAGAAGGTGATGGGAAGGATTTAGATGGCCTGGAATGGTAGGGAATGAATAAGGAATGAAGGAATTCAAAGGTTAGGGTTTAGAGGCAATAAAAAGTTGAGAGAAAATGGTGGGTGGTTCTTGTCTACAAATCTGCAGAATCAGGATGACTTCCTTATAGTGGTTGCTTCCTCTTAAATATGGCATGTAAAAACCCTACTTCAAAATGCACAACTTAACTTTACAGACTAAGGTTGCAACCTCAGGTGTGTCAAGTTACGACCTGGCATGACAAAGAGTAACTACGTTTTGACTTAAGCTTAAGTCGCGACCTCAGATTCTCAGGTCGTGACCTTAAAAGATAAACAACACTTTAGTCTTGACTTATCTTCTAAAACGCATAGCTCCATTTAAGTTATCCAAGTCACAACTTCAAACATCCAAGTCATTACTTAGGGCTTCAGAATACTTCGCTTTGTGCTTTGACCTTCAAGATTTGGTGGCTCCATCAATGCTCCATCTTTGGGTCCTAAGTCCTTCTCCAATTGCCTGAAAATCACAATAAAGAGATTTGTAAAGACCAAATAAAAAATTACAAATAAGGAGAGGAAATTAACCCTTTTTTACCTCTAAAGCAACAAAATGCAATGCATGAACCCATGTAATCCAAAAGCTATAATTGCAATGCATAATGAGGGTAAAAGGGTTGCAATTCATTAGAAAATACTCAAGAAAACCATGTAAATATAAGGTTCTATCATTGAGGGTTGGACCCTAATATTTTTTTAGGCCTAGATGGGATATTTAGGATGAACTGAGAGCCTTAGTCTATAAGACAGAGAGAGAGATATTTTGCAATTATTTAGGTCAAATTAGGGGAAGGACCTATGTGTAAAGAGTAAGAATTCAACAAAGTTTAAGGCTGTAATTCAGGCAGGTCTGAAAGCCTTGAAAATATATACGAGTATCCAGGATAGTGTATGAGCCTTAGGATAAGGTTATGAGGTCATATAAATATTAAATGAATTTTTGAATATTTTAATAATTTTTAGCTAGATCGGGTTTTTGACTGAAAATAAATTATTTCAGATATATGGAGACCTCAATGTTCTGGATTGGGATTAGGGGAAATTAGTATAATATGTGAAAGAATTTCTAAGATTATTTGAGCCCAGGAGGAGGTTCAAAGATATCAGCAAAAATTGCTGAAATCAGTTAATCACCGATATAATGAACTTTTAGGAATTTATTCTGGGAGTTCTAGATGTCCAAAAATTTTGAAATTTTAGTGATAGCCTACTGGGATATTTAGAGAGCCCTATAAGAAATTTGAGAATTTTTGGATGAGTATATAATTTTTTGGATTTTTCTCAGTAATTTAGCCGGTACAGGAGAAATTACTGGAAGAAATTAAGCCAGATGAACTCCCTGGGCCCCACAAAATGTGGTTCCAGCTTGGGTGGCTTGAAGGAGGATTTAGAAACTTCTAGAAGATTCTAGAAGAGGACACATGTCATGGTGTGAATGGGAGTTGAAATTGTTGACTTTTTGAACTTTTTCAAGAATTCCCTCCATGTCCCATTTTTCACCTATAAATAAGACCTCCCTCCCCTCCATTTTGGTGTGAATTTTGGCAACCTTAGGGAAGCTTTGGCAGTTTGGAAAATCAACCTTCCTTATCAAAATTTAATGGCAAATCAAGCTATACTGACCGATCCTTAGATTGAGATATGTTCTAGCCTACATCTCCTTTCAATTTCCTTCTCTTCTCCACAATTTTGGAAGCATTCCAAGGGGTGGAAATGCTGTCCATGATTTATCTAGCCTAGGAGAGGAATAAATTTATTTTGTTTCATGTTCTAGGAGGTTGGAAAAGGCTAGAAATTGGTGTGTGAGCTTGATTTGGGTTGAGTTCTTGCTTTTTACATAGTGTGTGTATTTCGGCCAAGCTCTTAGAGTGGTGTCATGGTTTGATTTGCATTATTTTGATGGTTCTATTGTGTTCAGAATATGATTTTACTTGAGAAAAGGTTGAAAGAACAATTGTGAACTGATGAAATCACCAAGAACCCCTTAAGAGAAGGGTGTTCGGCCAAGAGGGGCTTGATGGGGAGGAGTATGTTTTTGATAAAATAGATATCATGGATGGATTTAGAGGCAAAAATTGTATGGGATTGGTCTCTAAAACTTGTTAAAGGACAAGTGTAGTCCGAACCCTATTTGTATGGGTCTCTGATCTAATAGTAGCATACATTAATGCCTTTGCATTGTATTATGTTTAGGCATTTTAGAGGAGTGTCCCAGTATCACTAGAAGAAGAGGAAAGCACTTATGTTGTCTGGGAGTAATTGATAGCTAGAATCTTAGACCTTAACTTATAATTGATTTGCTTGTCTACTGTGTGAACGTGTTTGATTATTATTTTGTGGTTGAGCTAGCATGTTATGTTGAGATGTATGACTCCCTATTCATATGCTTGGCTATGTGATTAAGGTTGAGTCTCGTGCATGCTCCCTATACATAGTAGGTGCCAAAGAGAGGGCACTAAATGAGTAGTAGAGCATAACATATAGTGTAACTGGCATTGCGTTATACTGTTACTGGTTGTAGATTCTATATGCTACTGAGGTTTCCTAAGAAACCTTACCCTGTCCCCAAAAATGCAGGTGAATGTTTAACAAGAGGCAAAGGGAAAGAGAGAGTATGAGCATGCTTATGGTGTCTCCTATACTGCTTTTAGATGACTATATATACATATATCCTGAGATACTGGAATTCTAGGATGGTGCTGTATGCTAATGTTTCATGTTGCAATTATAGGATATGCTATGATATAGCTGTTATGTTGTCCAAATTGCATGAACCTTGAGAGGAAAGGGGAAATTGGCATAGTATTGTGATTATGGTTTTTTAGTACTTGGTTTTTGGTTATTTCTGGTTTAAAATTGGGTTGGCCACAATTTAAGCAAATGATTGAATCTGACCACGAGCTTTTGCATGCTAATAGAGGATATTTTTAGCTGCAAATGAAGTAGTAGATAATATCATTTGGAGCTTTGCAAATAAAGTTAAGTCTTCCCAAAGTTAGGCCAAAAATCATGGAAAATAGAAGAATGACCAAATGAATAGTGCTTATTGATCATATGAATAGTGCATCTTTAAGGGTCTGTTCGTGCTAATTTCTATACAATTATGGACTGAGGTTATTTTTCCATCAAAAAGGGATAAAAGAGCTTTCTAAATACTTGGAACCACCTCATTCTGATTTTTCTAGAATTAGTTGTGATTTTCCAAAGTTGGTAAAAAATAAGGTTTGGATGAATAGTAACCCGCAAAAGGAAAAAAATTTATTCCTTGTTTTCTTAACTTAAAGTCATAACTAATGGTTCCAAGAACCATAATAGAGTATGGTAAAGGGTTAGAAAGTGAGGTGTAACACAAGATATACCATTCTCTATACCTGGGGTCTCCAACTATCAACGTTCAGCCACCCTCTCGAGCGTAATGTCCCAGCTTGCCGCACCTGTGCACATTCTTTGGCTCATCATGTACGGCCTCTCTCCATGATCCTTGCCATAGCTTTTACACCTCTCACTAGGCCTATCGGAGTCCAGTCCTCTTCCCTCTGTCTTGCCTCCTCGTTTTTCTCCTATGCCAAAACTGCCTTTCTCTTATTGGTCGTACTTGCTGTTCTTGCAAATGTCTTAGCTGTTGCTGGTAGTACTAGCTATAAGGGATCTCTCCCTATCTTTGAGGCTACTCTCTCATTTAGGGCTGGCTTTAGCCCTCTAACCATCTAAAATGGTTCCTTATGACATAGGCCTCTGATTGCCTAAGTCATATCTTAGCTTCCTACAGGCTAGTCTATCATCCGCTTAACCTGATGGTTCTACTTTGGGGTCCATGGGAGTATCAACGCTAGAACCCACTTCCAACACTACTCAACTATTAAAATCCCTTTGCTGATATCTCCTAGGAACTATCTCATTGGGTGTAGGTAACTCTCTCTTTCTCTAGGCTAGTTCCATCCTCTACCAACCTAACACTTGTAGCCTAGACAACATGATATAACAATTAGGGACCTAGACTAGTTGGCTAGGCCCTACTCTTAAAGATACCTACTCTCTCCCCTAGATATCTGGTTGGACCTACAGAGGAACAGTTAGGATCACTTTATACTATTTACTACATCTAAGTGGTACTGGCCAGAGGACCATCCCTTTCTAGCCTTGTTGTAACAAATCACTATGCTATGCTCCTTCCAATCATCAGTCTTATCTCTATTCCTACAATCTTAACTCATATATCTCAAATGCACGACTTAAATATGCATGACAGACATATGTAGGCAAATCAAATTAGAAAGTAGAGCACATAACAAAGAAATAGGCTTACTAGAACCTTTGCTCTAATACCAAATTCGTAACACCCCATTTTTTAAGCCTTACCGTACCTTTTCTGCACCTTAACATGGCCATTGAAACCAATGTTACTGATTCAAACTGACCAAACAGAGGGTACAATTATTCCATTTACCATAACATAACATAAAACATGCTTCATCATTCACATAGTAGCATAAACAACAAGATTTAGTTTTTACATGCTAGTCTCAAAATATATACAACCAAGAAAATGTAAACAGGAAGCCTAAAGAAACTATACTTGCTCCTTCCCTTTGCTCCTTATCCTTCACCTGCATTGTGGAAAGGGTAAGGTTTCTGGGGAAACCTCAGTAGTAGACTCTAAAACTAGTAACAATATAATGCAATACATGTAATGCTATCATGAAATGCTCATACTACTCCTCTAGTGCCCTCTCTCGGTACTTACCGCGTAATGAGCATGCATGTGACTATACCTCTATCACATAGCCAAGGCATATAAATAGAGAGTCATACCTCATACAAATCATGCTAGCTTAATTACACTATAGTAAACAAGCATACAACATAACCAGCAAACAAGCAAGCACTATAAGTTAAGGTTTAGAGATTCACGCTACCGTATACCCTTATGTCAAGCAAGTGTCCTTCCTTGTCTCTGGGTGTACATGCCTGTTCCTTTGGTACTAGGCTACTAGACTACTGGTCACTCCTTTGTATTACCTATACAGACCACAGTGTGTAGGTGTTATTGTATGCTACTAGTGTTGTACCCTAGACCCATCCTTTCCTTGACCCCTATGACCTTAGTTCCCCACTAAACCACATCCCTATCCCCTACTGATATCCCTTTGCAGTACACCCCTTATGCCTCCAATTGAGCACGGGTCCCTCTTGCTGGCCCTTCCCCACCACCCAAGACGGGGCAGTTGGGCAGCATTTCCCCTTAGAAGGCCCAGAAAATTACCTTAATCAGATAGTTGGGCAGTATCTCCCTTTTAGAGTTCCCTACCTGGTTTGGGATATTTAGAAAACATTTCCCGCTTAGAAGTTCCATCTGGGTCTGTGTCCGTCGCACACAACCTCCCCTTAGTTCAGGCCTTTCTGGTTTGAGCCAGTCAAACAGAACCTCCCTTTAAGAAAGGCCATTTTGTTTAGAACAATTGAGTAGAACCTTCCCTAAATATCCTTATCTAGCCTGTCCAATTAGATAGAACCTCCCCTACTACTATTTAAATAAACACTAGAAAATAAAGGAATTGAAAAGAGGGAGAAAGCTGGACCTTGTCCAAAGTCCGGGCCAGGACTGCTCGCATCTACTCTAGATTGCTCAACCTTTCAAAAGGTTAGGGATTCTCTAAAGAGAGGGAGATTTTGGCTTGGATGATGGAAGGAGGGGGGTCTATTTATAGTTGAAGGGGAGGGGTCAAAATGCAAATATTTTTGGGCCTTTAGGTGTAATTTTCCAAAATTCCAACATATGTACCTCTCTCCTCATGACAAGTGTCCATTTCTAGAGATATTTGGGGACACATAACCCCCTTAGGTGACACCACGAGCTGCATCCAAGAGGGGGTCCCCTCATATCCAAATTATACCGATAATCTCGTCTGATTGGCCAATAACTTGGAAAATTTCCAAAAAATTCTGTATATGTCCAAAAATTCCCAAATTGTCCAAAAATCTCTAACAATTCTAGGAGGATACCACAAAACTTTTAGGTCATTTCAACATTTGGGGCTCCCAAAAATAATTTCCTATCGAAAAGTCCTTTATACCAACGATTAACCAATTTCAGCAATTTTTGCTGATATTTCTAGATTTTTCCCTTACTTCCAAATTATCTTAGAAATTCTATAAAATAATATATTAATTTTTCCATATCCCAATTTAGAACATTGAGGTCCCAAAATATCTGATAATATCAATTTTTGGCTAAAACCCTGGTCCAGCAAAAAATTAAATTATTCCAAAATCAACAAAAATTCCTTGGACCTCCAAAAATCATTTTGATAATCCTGTATTGTTTTGGACACCCTATAATATTTACTGAGATTTTATGGGATATTTTCTGGTTCTTGGACCTAAACAAATTCTGACTTGAAACTTTGTGGAATTTTTCCACTTTGAACGGAGGTCATTCATTGGATTTTACTTCAATTGTTGTAAAATATTTCAGTCTTCTACATACTAAGGCCCTTAGCTCATCTGAAATATCTCATCTAAGCCTCAAAAAAATATCAGGGTACTGTTAGATCCTATGTTTTGATGATTACCAAACTTAGGTTGATTTTGTAAACAGAAGTTTTGAGAATGAAAAACTAAAGGGAAATCACTTAAGTAAGTGTACTTGAGTGATATCCACTTAGTATAAGGGAAAGA
>JBAGKO010191335.1:0-14998 GCA_037177275.1 Acacia concinna
ACAAAGTCATATCAAAATGAAGTCAACATATATAAACTAGACATGAATATACCCAAAAGCATCAAAAGGACCAAAAATCCACATTGATAGACACTCAAAGCTCAATGACTGGATGAAGAGATCAGGTCTATGTCTACTGAATCACTCTCATCTCCCTGAGGTAAAGGTGGAGCTGATGCAAGAGGAGTCAAATCCATAGGATCACTCTCCCCCTTTTTGTCATCATTATAACCAGGAAAATCGGGGTAGGTTAGAAGCAATAAGGGCTCAGCAAGAGAAGCCAGAGTCTTAATAACATAAGAAATGTCCTCATCTAAGTCTTCCTTACTGAGATACTCAATAGAGGAACCACCAAAGGGGGTAGGATTAGGTAGGTCAAGAGTTGGAATGCGAGGAGAGGGAGGAGGAGACTCAACAACAATCTCTTCCTCATAAGAGGAGTGATGTGATGAAGCAGGTGATGGTAGATGAGAGGTAGGCTGTAAGATAGGAAGGTGTGGATTAAAGGTAGTAGGTATGTCTGTATCAGGAAAAGGCAGCTCTGGGTTAAGTGGAGGAGAAGAGGGCTGTGGTACATGACAGGACCAAGGATGTCAGTAGGAGCAATGGTGACATGGACAACCTGGGATATATCTATAAATTAAGATGAGAAATGGGCCAATGATAGGTTTAGGTGAGTGATATGGAGATGGTATGGGATAAGGAGTGGGTATCTGTGAGTAGTACTTCTGGTAGTACCTCACATTGGGCAAATAGCGAGAGAGATACATAAATAGCTCGTAATGCCTTGCTATACTCATTCGCATGTATAACCAACTGATCAACTTGGGAGCGAAGAGGAGCCAGGTGAGCCTCAATGGTGTCATTAATGAACACCTGAAGATCAGAATCAACACTTGGAGCTTGAGGAAGAAGAGTAGATGACTGTGTCATCATCAGGTGCGGGAGCAGAAGCTTGAGGTACGGACTGAGGCTGAGACTGAGATAGAGGAGGAGTCTTCTTTCTCTTCATGGAATAGGTAGGCTCACATCCAGGAAGCGACAACTTAATCCCCATATTAGTGAGGTGAGATGGATCCAACCAGTCAGGTCTCTCAATGATGTCACTGGAGTCAATATACCAAATCTTGTTTGCCTTGAGGATCAAAGAGATAATGTGTAGAAATGGGATCCTCGTGGATAGCTTGCTAGACGTGTAGTACCTCCTCAACTCTGAATACAAGAACTCCCTAAGATTCCGCTTCTCCTTACGGATAATGAATGCAAATAACTTGTACTCTCGAGTGGTAAAATGGGACCAATTCTCATTCTTATAGACTATCATCCTCGAGAATACATACTAAATACAACAATAAAAATCACTTATCTCAGTTGATCTAAATCTGAGAGGACCAACCTGAACTCCAAGCATCAAAACTCTAAAGATTTCTGCATTGCTCATTTTAGGCTCTTGGTAAACAGGTGGCTTCTTGATTCCAAGCCATTTATTGATTCTTAAGGCTAAAATAAAGAACTCTTGCCCTCAAACTTTGGCCTTCAACTCCTTATTTTCTTCTTCTTCTTTTAAACTAAACACAGATGGCTTAGCCTTAATCTCTAGGCTAGCATAGAATTGCTTTACAATCCTTGTAGAATATGGAAGATTCACTAAGATCTAAGGCATGTAATGTGAGAAATACTCTGACAAATCCAATTGAGCAGAGTTCTTCAAATGGTCCAAGTCCATAAATGGCATTCTATGTACCCCTCTCTCCTTGAAGTCCTCAGTATATTTGTCAGTGTCCATGAGCTCACTGGTATTGAAATCAGGAGGGGCAAAAGTTCCCTTATCCTCTCGAGGTAGAGTATGAGCTGTTGAAGTCCCTATCTCTGACTACTTGCTCTGCTAGTCTTGAGAGCTTCATCAAGCATGTTATGGAAATTTGTCTCACTAGTTCATCCACTCTTGCCTTCTGAGGTCTCTGAAGAGTAGAAAAAGATGGTGCACTTTCTGTTTCACTGGATGAACCCGAAGAGGATGAAGATGGAGTTGCTACAACTTTACCTCTTCCTTTAACTTGCTTCTTCTTTAGAGCAAAGTGAGAATGAGTAACAGGAGGTTCTTGAATTACCACTTCTCTAGCTCTCAGTGCCATAAGAGATTTCTAGGTTTCAAAAGCTTTTGGACCCTAGATTGTTGGACCCTTCTTTGTTGGAGCTTGCTTGTCTTGGACCTTGGGCTTCTGTTTTTTAGCCAGAGGGTCTCTCTCTTCGAAGTAGTCTCTTTTCTCTTCTTTTCAACTTTAGCTTTAGATTTTTCTAATGGCAAAGTATTCGTTGGAGCCACCGAAGAGCTTTGCCCTATATTTTGGGCATCAGATTGCTCCAAATCCTCTTGAGAATGGAAAGGATGAGTCTTAGTTCAAGCCATTTCCTTGCTCTTCTTCTGCATTAGCTTTACTGAAACCAATTGTCGGTGACGATGATGATTGAGGAGCTAAAAGAAAGAGTGAAATTAGGAAATAAGTTAGGGCTTTGGTCGAGGAGAGTGTTTGGACGTTTGTAATGGCTGGAATTTGAAGATAATAGTAGTTTGGAAGGGTTGAGAAGGTGAAGTGAGAAAGGGATTCTCGAGGGAGTGAGAGTAACTTTTTGAAGACATGAAGGGTTTTAATAGATATAAGTGAACCCTAGCTCGTTACCTCGAGGTTTTAGGACACCCTTAAGGTTTCAGAGTTTTTAGGGAGCCTCGACGTTGGTGATGAGCCTTGAGCTTTAAACACTTTGAACATTTATCCATAGACTTTTTGTAACACTTTTGAGCTTGAATACTTGAGGCTTTACTAGGTCCTTGAGGTTTCATTATATTTTTACATGTTTACCTTATTTAATTCAAAGCCTCATGGTTTTAACTATGCCTCAAAGAAATTAGCTTGCTTCATTGTTCTGGACATATTATTTCTGCCTCAAGGTTGTAGCTCTGCCTCGAGGTTTTCTACCATTCTTTCACTTCCCTTATGTCATGATGCTCGATACCTTGAGGGTTTATCAGAGCCTTGAGGCAATTCCTTCTTTTATCAACAATTTTGACCTTGTTGCCTTAAGGTTTTTAAGCAACCTCAAGGCAAAAATCTCATATCTTTCTTCAATGTTTGGCACATTACCCTCATGGCTATAGAGGAGACTTGAGGTTACTTATTTGCTGCTTTGAATGCTCCTACAAAACAAATTTTTTACTACTCCGATGCTTAAATTAGTAATCATCAAATAATTAATAATGAAAGAACATAGGATCTAACTTACAATTCATTAGGATTTAACATTCTCAATTCTCTCCTTATATGAAAAAATTGATCCTTAGCCAAAGGTTTTATGAAGATATCCGCAAGTTGCAAATGAGTAGGAATGAGCATCACTTTTACATCCTTCTTTTGAATATGATCTCTAATAAAGTGGTGCCTGACATCTATATGTTTTGTTCTTGAGTGTTGCACTGGATTCTTTGCCAAACTCATTGTGCTTGTATTGTTACAATAGATAGGAACTTCTTTGACGTTAATTCCAAATTTTGTATTTGTTGTTTCAACTAAAGCACTTGTGTACAACAGCTTGATGCAGCCACATATTCAACTTTTGTAGATGAAAAAGACAAGGTATTCTACTTTTTGCTGAACCACAACACTAGGGAACCACCTAGGAATTGGCATTGCCCACTTGTACTTTTCCTATAAGTTTTATAGCCAGCATGATCAGAGTTAGGATATGCTATAAGATATTATGAACCTCCTTTTGGATACCAAATACCCAATTCTATAGTGTCAGCAAGATATCTGAAAATTCTCTTCATTGTTTCTACATTAGACTCCTTAGGTGCAGCTTGATATCTTGCACACATGCCCACACTGAATTGTATGTCTAGTCAGCTTGTTGTCAAGTAGAGCGAGCAATGATCCAATCATTCCTCTATATTTGGTGATGTTAAAGTTAGCTTATTTCACATCCGTATCAAGAAGAGTTGTTGCACTCATTAGTGTATCTGCACCATTAGCTTGATCCATTCCAAATTTCTTCAATAGCTCTTTGAAATACTTGGTTTGAGATATAAAGATGTCATCTTTTCTTTGTTTGATTTATAATCCTAGAAAGAATGTCAATTCTTCCATAATTGACATCTCAAATTCACCCTATATAGTCTTTGCAAACTCTAGACAAAGTTTTTCATTAGTAGCACAAAAAATAATATCATCAACATAAATTTGCACAACTAACATATCTTTTCTAATGTTTTTGATGAAAAAAGTTGTATATACTTTTTCTCTGACAAATTCTTGATCCAATAGAAACTTATTCAACCTTTCATATCAAGGTCTAAGAGCTTGTTTTAACCTGTAGAAAGCTTTCTTGAGTTTAATAAACATATGGTCTAGTTTTGAAATATCTTCAAAACCTAGAGGTTTCTTAATATATACCTCTTCCATGATGTTTCCATTTAAGAAAGAACTTTTTACATCCATTTGATAAATTTTAAAACCTTTTATACATGCAAAAGTTAAAAGAACTCGTATAGCTTCCAATCTTGCAACCGGAACATATGTTTCCTCATAATCAATTCCTTCTTCTTGATTATAACCTTTTGTAAAAAGTCTTGATTCATTTCTTATAATAATAATAGACTCATCAAGTTTATTTTTGAATACCATTTTGTTCCAATTACTGCATGATCCTTTGGTCTAGGTACCAAATCCCAAACTTGATTTCTTTCAAATTGATTTAACTCTTCTTGCATTTCAATCACCCAATCATTGTCTGATAAGGCTTCATCAATGTTAGAAGGTTCAATTTCTGAAATGAAAGTTGAAAAACTTACTTCATTCAAAATTCTTCTCCTAGTTTTAACATCTTCAATATTTCCTATAACTTTATCAATAGGATTATTTTTGTTAAAACGCCAAGCTTTTGGTTGGTCTTTTTCAAAAACAGGAGAAGGGTCATTTTTATCATCATTTTCAATGGATGGGATAGGTTCATTTGAAATGGTCAAGTCCCTAACTTTTTGAACAAGATCAGTTTCTTCTTCTCTAGACTTTATTAGAGATTTGTTTTCATCAAACACAACATGAATTGATTCCTCAATTTACAAGAATGTTTATTATAAACTCTATATGCCTTTCTTCTACTAGAATAGCCCAAAAATATACCTTCATTAGATTTATGATCAAATTTACCTAAGTTTTTCTTACTATTGTTGTGAATTATGCATTTGCATTTGAAGATATGGAGGTGAGCTATATTCAGTTTCCTTCCTTTAAACAACTCATATGGACTTTTTCCAAGCACTTCTATGATATAGGCATGGTTTGAGATGTAACATGCAATATTCATGGCATCTGCCCAGAAAACTTCTGAAACTTCCTTTTCATTTAGCATAGCCCGTGCCATTTTAGTGAACACTCTATTCTTTCTTTCCACAACTCCATTTTGTTGAGGAGTTCTTGGTACTAAGAAGTTGTGATCAATACCATGCTCCTCACAAAAGTCTCCAAATACTTAATTGTTAAACTCACCATCGTGATCTATTCTAAGGGACACAATTGAACAACCTTTCTCATTTTAGACCTTTCTAGCAAATATAATGAAATCATCAAAATTTTTATCTTTGGATTGCAAAAAGATTGTCCATGTGAACCAAGAGAAGTCATCAACTATAACCAATGTATATAGATTTCCCCCAAAACTTTTCACTCTTACAGGACCAATCAAGTCCAAGTGAAGAAGTTGTAGAGGTTTTTCAGAAGACACATAATTCTTTGATTTGAAAGAAGATTTAGTTTGTTTTCCCATTTGACATGCATCAGAAAATTCCTTTTCATTAAAACTTAATTTTGGAAGACCCAAAACTAAATCCTTTTTTACTACTTTATTCAATTGTTTCATATTCACATGTGCCAATCTTTTATGTCATATCCAAGATTCTTCTAATTTACCAATAAAACAATTCATGCTAGGATTAAAATTCATATCAAGTGCATAGCAGTTACCATCCCTTGCGACTTTCAATTTAATTTTAAGATCTTCTTTCTTAGTAGGAAGGTCATCTTTGTTGACAATCAAACATTCCTCTAAGTCAAATATGATCCAATTGTTCTTGTCTACTTTTTGACTCACACTTAAAAGGTTGTGACAGAGAGACCTTCGACATGATAGACATCTTTGACTAAGGTATTATTTAATCTTCCTACTTCTCCAATTTCAACAATCTTTCCATTTTGATTTCCACTAAAGCTGACTTTACCTCTATCTTTGGATTCAATTGTAACAAATTTATTTCTGTCACCTGTCATATGCCTTGAGCATCCACAGTCAATGTTTCATTTGTCTCATATAGATGCTTTCAAGCAAATTTGCAAGCCACAAATCAATTTTTAGGTACCCTAAGACTTTTTCGGTCCTTTAATGTTAGTTTTCTCTCCTTTGGGAACATATTTCTTCAAACTACATAAGGAAGTGTAATGTCCTTTTCTATTGCGATAATAACATAATGCAAAGGGGTTTGAGACAAAATCATTTTTCTGGAAATAACTCAAATAGATTTTTCCTTCTTTCTTCCTTTGCCCTTTCCTTTTATCCTCACTAGCTCTATATCCTATTCCGGATCTATCTCTAGTGACTTTTTGGGTTTTCAAAATAACTTTCAGCATTTCACTTCCTCATGTAAATTTTTCAATAGTTTTGGTTAAGTCCTCATTCTTCTTTTCTAATTGAAGACAATTAGAACAAGTAGATTGAGATTGAATTTCAAATTCCTTATCCTTTTTTTATAAATAATCAACTCTTTCACAACTTTGACAAATTCATAATGTAAATCATTATATTCTATTTGAAGTTCATCTAGAGTAGTTACCTCATCGGAATCTGAATCTTCATTGTGAGCTACAAGGCAGATATTTACTTCTTCCTCAGCTTTACTTTCTTCATCCAATGAGATATCTCCCCATATTGAGCTAACATATGCTTTCTTCTTTCTGAACTTATTGTTCTTTTTCTCTTTAGAGAGGTCAAGATACTCAGCTTTGATACATCCAGGCTTCTTGCACTCATAACAAATAATTTGATCCTTCTCTTTTCTTTGACTTGAATCCCCTTTCTAAAGTCTTCTAAGTCAAAAACCTTTCAAATACAACTTCTTGAATCTTTTAACAATCATTCCCATTTCCTCATCATCTATATCATCACCTTCATCTGGATCATCTTCTTTGATCACATTGAGTGCAAGTCCCTTCTTTCTTTTCTCAGTCAACTCAAAAATTTCTTTCTTGAATGTTTGCCTTCGTATTTAGACAAACTACCAAAGAGAGTAGCTACTAATCTCATGAACTCACCTCGGGCTTCTTCAATAGCAATGACCTTTGCTTCCCAATCACTGTGAAAATATTGAGAATCTTTCTCACTTAAACTCCTTGTTCATACGTCTTTCCCAATACAGCTAGTTGATTGATAAAATGAGTATATCTTAATTCAAATTTAACAATACTTTCTTTGGACTTCATTCTAGACAAATCAAACTCTATGGTGAGAGTATTGATTCTATTTTTCTTAATAGTTGTGGTTCCTTTATGGGCAATCTCTAAAGCATCCCACATTTCTTTAGATGTTGAAAGATTACAAATTCGAAAATAGTCCTTCTGACTTAGAGCGCTTTGAATCATAAGGATAGCTTTGCTATTGAGGGTGACTAGTCTTCTATCTTCCTCGTCAAACTCTATTGGCCTCTTCTTGACTTTGGTTTTACCTTCCATTTCATAGGAACATAGTTGCCACTCTTAATCACATCCCATAGACCATATTCCGTTGCCATTACGAACAATTTGAATTTTGCTTTCCAGAAAGCATAGTGTTCTCTATTGAAACTTGGTGGTCTCATGATAGATGCTCCATCTGGTAGAATGCTTTCACGCAAGTTTGCCATTGATCTCTTCTCAGGTGGTTAAAACTTTAAATGAGAAGTCTAGCTATGATACCAAATGTTGAGGTAAGCTTTACACCCAAGAGGGGGTGAATTGGGTGTTTTAAAATTTTTTGGAAACTCAAAGCATACTCACGTATACTTGTTCGGTCAAAACTCACGACCTACATCCAGTTCTTAGTATCCACTAAGTTTCACTATCCACCAATATTACAACGGGCTCTTGGCACCACAGTACAGACTTGATTGACACTTTAAGAGTTCACTCCCCCTTACAAGATGCAATCCAAGTCCCCACTCAAAGTCCCTTTACTTTGAGTATCACACAATGAATTTCAGAAAGTAATAAATACTCTCTCAAAAGAGTTGAATGATTAACACTAAAGAACAACAATGAAATTTATGACAATAATGAATGCAACACTCTTAGCAATTTTTCACTTTGGCCGTTGGTTGTTGCCGTCATAAATGTTCAAGCATTTATATTGTCCGAGGAATTGATGTCCGTTGAGATTCAGTTTGTAGCCATTAAGTTCTCATCATTCCTCTAAGTAGTTTACATTGAGAGACACAATGGATTTCTTCTCTGAGTAATAAATATAGCTGTTGATGCAAAGAAAAGGTTGGTAGGTGGAATTTTACCAAATTTGGTGAGCATTAAATGCTTCTGACACTCTCATGCTTTTGGAAGATTTGAGCTCTTGTGTCATTTGAGAAGTTTGCAACCTATTCTAATATATAATATAAGTCATGTGTAAAGGTTAGAAACAAGTGAGTATCAATAAAACAGTAGCTTGAATGATTAAGAGGTTTACGTTACAATACTCTGTTTTTTGAAAAATTTGGATTTTGAAATTCCCTTGAGGTTTCAAGGTCTCCTTAAAGTAATCTTTTAGAATCAGCATTCTTGAGGATTTGGTCAAAAATTAACTCATGAAGTTTTAGAAGAATGTGTCCTCAAGGATTTTATAAACTGGAATTACCTTGAGGTTTGGAAATAACCTTAAGGTTTCAAGCATATTAGATCACACCCTTGAGGGATAAATCTTAACTCAAGGTTACTCTCTGGAAATCATTGTACATAGTATGCTTGAACCCTTTAGGTTTAAAAACAACCCTTGAGGTCTCGGGTTTTTGTGAATAAGAAATTCAGAACATGTGAAAAGATTAAGTTAGAAATGCTTACCAACCTCGAGGTCAGTACCTAACCTCGAGGATCCTCTGATTTTACCCAATAGCAAGGTTTTAAAATCCAAAGGAAGGTTTTGAAGTAGCCTTGCTGGGTTGCCAAGGTTTGCCTAAACCTCAAGGTTAGAGACCACCCTCGGGGTTTATCCTATATCTTTAAGACTACAAGGTTTCACCCAAATCTTGCTCCAACAGTAAGGTTTTGGGCAAACTAAACCTTGTCATTGCTAGAATGGCTCATAACCTCGAGGTTATAACCTACCCTCAAGGTTTAGCTTCCATCTTGCCAACAACAAGGTTTTATCTAAACCTTGCAGTTGTGGCAAGAGTCCCGTAACCTCAAAGTTATGCTTTTAACCTTGAGATTTGGGCTCAACTTTTCCAACTACAAGGTTTTGAGCAAACCTTACACCAATGGTAAGGTTTGTTCAAAACCTTGCCTCAGAGTGAAGAGGACTGTAACCTTAAGGTTAGTGACTAACCTCGAGGTTTGTGTCACTCCTTACTCTCAGTAAGGTTTGGTACAAAACCTTGCTGTTATGGAAAGGCTTGCCACAAACCTTGTCATTGTTGCAAGGTTGTCAAACCTCGAGGTTCCCTTGAAACCTCGAGGTTTGCAAACTAGCAAACCTTCTGATCCAGTTTCAACATTCTTTTATCATATCTACTAATTGGACATTACTTAAGACTCCTCACTTAAATAATTTCCCTTTAGTTTAAAACATTTTAAACACGTTTTGAAATCATTCTAAGTTTAGTTATCATCAAAATATAGGATCTAACATTCTCCCCCTTTTTGATATGACAAAACTTAGTCATTTCAGAATCACAACAATTAATGAAATAATATAGAGAAAGCATCATATGGATAAAGATTAACAATAGTCATGTCATATATTAGATAATAGCAATTACAACTTTGGGTTAGTACAATATCACATCAAACTAAAGTCAACATATATAATCTAAGCATAAATATGCCTAAAAGCTACAAAATGACCAAAAAACCATATGGATAGATACTCAAGGCTCAATGGCTATGACTGGGAGATGAGGTCAAGTCTATGTCTATTAGATCATTCTCATCACTCTGAGGTAAGGGTGGAGCCGATGCTAAAGGAGTCAAATCCATAGGCTCGTTACCCTGAGGCTTGTCATCCTGATGCAAATGACTAGGACCACTCTCCCCTTTTTTGTCATCATCATGTCTAGGGAATCCAGGGTAAGTCAGAAGAAATACAAGCTCATCATGAGACGCCAAAGTCTCAACGACATCAGAATTATCCTCATCCAAGTCTTCCTCACCTAGATACTTAGCAGAGGAACCACCAGAGGGGGTAGGATCTTGTAGGTCAAGTGGTGGAATGCGAGGAGAGGGAGTCACTCTTCCTCTTAGGAAGAGTGATAGGATGAAGCAGGTGATGATGGATGAGAGACTGGCTATAAGATGGGCCCAGTGAAGGGTAGATCATAGGTAGTAGGTATGTCTGCATCAGGAAAAGGTAGCTCTGGGTCAAGTGGAGGAAAAAAGGACTGCGGTACATGACTAAGACTAGGGATGTCAATAGGAGCAATGGTGATATGGATAGCCTAGGATATATCTGTAGGTGAAGATGGAAAGTGGCTAATGATAGGCCTAGGAGAGTGATGTGGAGATAGTATGGGATCATGAGTGGGTATCTGGTGAGTAGTCCCTTTGGTAGTACCTCATATTGAGTCCATGGCATCGGCAAATGGCGAGAAAGATGCAGAAATAACTCGCAATGTCTTGCTTTGCTCATTCACATGCATAACCAACTGATCAACTTGGGAGTGAAGAGGAGCCAAGTGAGCCTCAATGGTGTCATTGATGAACACCTGAAGAGCTGGATCAATACTTGAAGCCTGAGGAAGAGGAGGAAATGATTGAGTGTCATCATTAGGTGTAGGAGCAGAGGCCTGAGGTATGGACTAAGGCTAAGACTGAGATGGAGGAGGAGTCATCTTCCTCTTGCTGGAATAGGTAGGCTCATGTCTAAGCAAAGGCAACTCAATCCCTATATTCGAGAGATGAGATGGATCTAAGTTGTCAGGTCTCTCAATGATGTCACTCGAATCCAAATACTAGATCTTGTTTGCCTTAAGGATCAGAGAGACAATGTGTAGAAATGGGATCCTTGTGGATAGCTTACTAAAAGTATAGTATCTCCTCAACTTAGAATATAGGAACTCCTTGAGATTTCGCTTCTCCTTACGAATAATCAATTCAAACAAGTTGTACTCTCGAGTAGTAAAGTGTGACCAGTTCCTATACTTGTAGATGATCATCCTCGAGAATACATACCATATGCAGCAATAGAAATTGCTCATCTCAGCTGTCTGAATCTAAGAAGACCAACCTAAACTCTGGGCCTCAAAACTCTAAAGATTTCTGCATTGCTCATCTTAGGCTCCTAGTAAACAAGTGTCTTCTTGATTCCAAGCCATTTGTTGATCCTTGAGGCTGAAATCAAGAACTCTTGTCCTCGAACTTTGGCCTTTAACTCCTCCTCTTCTTCTTCTTCCTCTAAACCAAACACATATGGCTTAGCCTTAATCTCCAAACTAGCATAGAATTGCTTTACAATCCTTGGAGAAAATGGGAGGTTCACTAAGATCCAAGGCATGTAATGTGAGAAATACTATGACAAATCCAATTGAGCAGAGTTCTTCAAATACTTCAAGTCTAGAAATGGTATTCTTTGTACCCCTCTCTCCTTGAAGTTCTCAATATATCTGTCAGTGTCCACATGCTCACTAGTATTGAAACCAAGAGGGGTAGAAGTTCCCTCATCCTCTTAAGGTTGAGTATAAGCAGTGGAAGTCCCTTGTCTCTAACTACTTTCCCTTTCCAGTCTTCAGAGCTTCATCAAGCATGTTCGCTGAAATTTGCCTCACCAAGCATCTAAGTGATCCTTCTGTGGTCTGTGTAAAGTAGAGAAAGAAGGAGCACTCTTGGTCTCACTGGATGATCCTGATGAAGAAGGTGATGCCACGGCTTTACCCTTTCCTTCAACTTACTTATTGGGAGTGGACCATAAGTGAGTGACCAAAGGCACTTGAATTACAACACCTCTAGCTCTCGGTACCGTAGGTGATTTATGGGTTTTAAAAGCTTTTGGAGCTGATGCCATAGGACCTCTCTTAACCGGAGGTTGCTTCTCTTGGACCTTAAGCATGTATTTCTTAGTAGGAGGATCTCTCTTTTTCTTCAAAGCTGGCTCTTTTCTCTTCTTTTCACCTTCGACTTTCTTCTTAGATTTCTCTATTGGTGAAGGAGCCGTTAAAGCCATCAGAGAGCTTTGCCCTAAATTTTGGGCATCAAATTACTCTAAATCCTCTTCAAAATGGAAAGGATAAGTCTTGGTATGAACCATTTCCTTGCTCCACTTCTGCATTAGCTTTACCGAGATCAATTGTTGGTGATGATGAAGGCCGAGGAGCTAAGAGTGAGTGTGAAATCAAGAAATAAGTTGGGGCTTTAGTCAAAGAGAGTGTTTGGAGGTTTGTAATGGCTGGAATTTGAAGATAATGGTGGTTTGGAAGGGTTGAGAAGGTGAGGTGAAACAGGGTTTCTCAAGGGAGTGAAAGTAACTTTCTAAAGAAATGAAGGAAGGGGTGTTCAAGATTTTCTCGGCCCAATGTACTCATTCTGAACCCAAGCAAATTAGGACAGGAAAATCCTATCTCAAAAATTTTTGGGACGAGAAAACTTCCGGATCGGGAAAAATATATTCAGGATCAGGATCGGGAATGGGACTTCCTGATCCTGAACTTTCTTGATCTCAAAAATATATATATTTATATATTTTTTAAAATTTTCCTAAGATTATCTAAGTACCACTAAGTTAAAAACCATTCACTTTTTCTATTTTACAATATTAATTAAATAAGTGTGCCTATTAATTTTTCATAATTGTTTTTTTAAGATAACACTTAACATAGAAGAGTAACGCATACATCATTCTTTATTTTTGGTAGACTCATATCATAAAAATCAAAGACTTGCAATTTTTTTATGTTTTTTGACGAAACTAATGCTCCTTTTATTTTGTGTTAGAGAATAAATTCTTATTCCTTGATTTTTATTTTTTTGGCAATGTTTATTATTTTTTATTTTTTACATAATGCTCTCTTTTTTTTAGGAATTTCCTAATCCCGATCGAGAAATCCGATCCCGATTTTTTAGGAATTTTTCATAATCGGGATCAGGAATGGCATTTTCTGATCCCGTCCCATTTCGAGAACACCCCTAATTGAAGGGTTTTAACGAATATAAGTGAACCCTAGCCTATTACCTCAAGGTTTGGAGGCAACCTTGAGGTTTCAAAGCTTCAAGGAGCCTCGAGGCTGGTGATGGCCCTCGAGGCTTAGTCACTTTGAGCATTTACCCATGGGCTTTTCATAACACTTTTGAGCTTGAATCCTCAAGGTTTTATTGTATTTTTACCTGTTTACTTGATTCAATTCAAAACCTCGTGGTTTTAACTCTACCTCAAGGAAATCAAGTTGCTTCATTGTTCTAGGCATATTATTTATGCCTCAAGGTTGTAGCTTTGCCTCAAGGTTTTCTACCATTCTTTCACTTCCCTTATGTTATAATGCCCGATACCTCGAAGGTTTATTAGAGCCTCAAGGCAATTCCTTCTTTTTATCAATAATTTGACCTGGTTGCCTCAAGGTTTCTGATCAACCTCAAGATGAAATCACATCTTAGCCTTCTGTTTTTGGCATATTTCCCTTAAGGTTTTAGAGAAAACTTGAGGCTACCTTTTTGCTATTTTGAATGCTCCTACAAAACAAATTTTCTACTACTCTGATGCTTAAGTTAGTAATCATCAAACAATTAATAATGAAAGAACATAGGATCTAACTTACAATTCATTAGGATTCAACATTCCCAATTCTCTCCTTATATGAAGAAATTGATCCTTAGCCAATTGGTTTGGTGAAGATATTCACAAGTTGCAAATGAGTAGGAATGAATACCACTTTTACATCCTTCTTTTGAACATGATCTCTAATGAAGTGGTGCCTGACATCTATATGTTTAGTTCTTGAGTGTTGCACTGGATTCTTTGCCAAATTGATTGCGCTTGTATTGTCACAATAGATAGGAACTTCTTTGACATTAATTCCCAAATCTTGTATTTGTTGTTTCAACCAAAGCACTTGTGCACAACAACTTGATGCAGCCATATATTCAACTTATGTGGATGAAAGAAAGTGTTCTGCTTCTTGCTAAACTAAGACACCAGTGAACCACCTAGGAATTGGCATTACCCACTTGTACTCTTCCTATCTGTCTTATAGCTAGCATGATCAGAGTCATAATATGCTATAAGATATTTTGAGCCTTCTTTTGGATACCAAATACCCAATTCTGTAGTGTTAGCAAGATACTTGAAAATTCTCTTCACTGTTTCTGCATGAGACTCCTTAGGTGCAGCTTGATATCTTGCATACATGTCCACACTGAATTGTATGTCTAGCCGTCTTGCTGTCAAGTAGAGCAATGATCCAATCATTCCTTTGTATTTGGTGATATTGAAGTAAGCTCCTTTCACATCTGCGTCAAGATGAGTTGTTGCACTCATTGGAGTATCTGTACTAGTAGCTTGATCCATTCCAAATTTCTTCAAGAGCTCTTTGAGATACTTGGTCTGATTTATAAAGATGTCATCTTTTATTTGTTTGGTTTGCAATCCCAGAAAGAATGTCAACTCTCCCATCATGGACATCTCAAATTCACACTGCATAGTTTTTGCAAACACTTGACAAAGATTTTCATTAGTAGCACAAAAAATAATATCATCAACATAAATTTGCACAACTAACATATCCTTTCTA
>JBAGKO010191353.1:0-14996 GCA_037177275.1 Acacia concinna
ACTAGCCATTGACCACGTTGAACCGGTCAACGGTTATATATATGACTGGACCGGACCATGGCCCGGTTCTCGGTCGAACCGGCCGGTCCGGTCTGGTTTTTTGAACCATGTGTGCAACTATTACCTTCTAGAAAGTGCTGAAGCTACAAAGAATACTTAAAATTATTACTATCAGATTTTAGATCTTTTATTAAATCATAACTCACTTCTTAGAGTCTATTTGGCATGAGGGAAAAGGAGAGGAAGGGTGGGAAGAGAAAATTTTTATGAGGTAATTTAAAAAATTTGGAAAAATGGGGTTATAAAATTTTTATAAAGATAATATGTAAAATAAAATATTATAAAAAATTAATTAAAAACTTTCAACCCCACTTTTCCCTTCTTTTTTTTTTAAATCGAAGTCATGAAAATTTCTCTTCCCCTCTAAATGCCTTCTACTAAACATATCTTTATGATATTTTTGGATAGAGAGAAAAGTGGGGAGAAATTAGAGGAAAATAAATACTAAGTTTCAAAATTTTTATAAATGATAAATAAATTTACTCTTTTTTGGAGTTTTCTCTCTAATTTTATTTTCCCCTTAATTTTCTCTACACCAAATATAGGGTTAAAGTTACAATGGAGTTTTAGAATTGTTACTCATAATGCTATACATTAAACTATTTTTTTTGGGGGAAAAACAAGAAGAAAGAAGTCTTATGGGTGAGGGAGTTATTGTTTACTCAAAATATGAACTATTTACTATTATTTGAATAAATATAAATTTTAACGTATTTAGTCATAAATTTACTTATCTTATGACATATTTCTAGTTCTAGAATTGTTCTTTTTATTAATTAGTCATGGCTAAACAAAAGTGTTTTTTTTATATTAAAAAATTTGGCATTTGTTTTTGAAAAAATAGACACCAAAAGTCTAAGTTTTTTTTTTATGTTTTTATAAAAACAGACGCCAAAAGTTCTACTTTTTGTGTCACTCTAAAAACAGACGTCACTTCTCAAAACTTACTTACACCCTCGCATATGCACCCCCTGCGGAATGGATGCCGAATGGGTCAAAAAACAGTCGTTAAAACCATTTTCTGTAGTAGTGGTCGCTTGTCAAGATTGCAATGCATATATTATGTTTTGCTCCTACTCAAACGAAATCATTTCCCCTCCAAAGTTTGTGTCCATGGTTTAAGTGAACAATTAATTTCCTCCCTAGAATCAGCCAACAAAACAATATCATCAGCAAAAAGTATGCATTTAGGGATCTCAACTTTTATACATAGTGAGAATATCTACCACCAGGTTAAACAAATAAAGGCTCAAAGTTGATCCCTGATGCAGGTCAATCCTCATAGAAAAGTCCTTTGTCTCCCTTCTAGGCATTCTACTACTAGTTATACATGTCCTGAATGGCATTGATATATGCGATATGTATCTCATTTCTTTCCAAGTCTTTCCAAAGTACATCTCTTGGCACCCAATCATCGCTCTTTCCAAATCAATAAAAACTATATGCAAGTCCTTTCCTTTACCTAGATACTTTTCCATTAGCCCCCTCAATAGGTAAACTGCTTTTGTTGTGGACCCACTAGACATGGACCCAAACTGCTTTAGTCTCCAACCTTAGCTTGTGCTCAATCACCTTGTCCCACAATTTTATCATATAACTCATAAATTTTATTCTCCTATAGTTTGTACAATTTTCAATATCCCCTTTATTCTTATAAATAGGGATCAAGGTACTTTTCCTCTACTCATCAAGCATATTCTTATATCGCAAAATCTCATTGAATAACTTAGTAAGCCATAACGCTCTGTCTCCCGCCAAACATTTCCAAGCTTCAATAGGAATACCATGCAGCCCTACCGTATTACCATTGTCTATTGTCTTAAGAGCTTCCTTAACCTCAACAATTTGGATTCTTCGATAAAATGACAAATTAATATTCTTGAGTTGTCAACTGTTCCAGGTCATAAATCGCCTTGCCCCCTTCCTCATAATTTATAGAAGTTAGCTTCCCACCTATTCTTAATATCTCTATCAGTAACCAAAAATTTACCTTCTTTGTCCTTTACACACCCACTTGGTCCAAGTCCCTCGAGTTTTTCTCTTTATTCTTTGCAATGTTATAGATCTTACGCTCTCAATCCTTTATCCTCAATGCCTTATAAAACTCTTCATACGCTTTAGTATGAGTTTCACTCACTACCTTCTTAGTCTCGTATTTAGCCAAATGATATCTTTCCCAACTTTCAGCATTATTACACAAATGAATAGCTCTAAAACAATATTTCTTTTTCTTCACTTTCTCTTGAACATTCTCATCCTACCACCAAGTCTCCCTATCTTGCCGATCACAACTTTTTGATACTCCCAAAATTAATTTAGCAATCTTCTGGATCTTTTCAGACATATTCTCCCATATCACTACAACGAGCCAATACATGATTATACTTAACCACTAATCCTAGTTACAATGAAACTCGCTACCCTATTTGCTTCTCATCCTTCTCTTTGTAAAATTGTTTAGGAAACAAAGTATAACTAGATAAGGTTAGAGCCCTAGTCCAATTTTTTTTCCTTATTGTTTTCTTTTACACCCTTTTCCCCCTTTTTCTAACAACTTTTTCCCCTTCTCCATCTTCTTTACCTGAAAATAAATACAATGCTCATTATAATCTTTACTAAAAATGGAAACAACAGTAAGTGCCAATGTCAAACATATAGGTCAAAGTCCTTAACTAGTCATTAAAATTTTTCCAAACATGTTTATTCTTATTGGGAAAATGAAATTCAACCAGAATCATTAAAATGCAATTCATTATTTGAGCATCCCAAATGATAATCTAACACCTTAATCACTTAGGATTTTAAAAGTCTCAAAACAAAATGTCATGGGAAGGGTTTTTAAGCTCTAACAATGTAATTCATCCAAAATCACCATATGCATATGCTAACATCAAAACATATCTACTCACTATTTCAAATTGATCGGGAAAACCTAAATGCAAGAAAATAAATACTCTCACCAAACTATGGACATAATATGTTAAGATATAGATATACACACTAAAACATAATGGAAAGCTAACAGAGATTCGATATATATGGTAATGGGCCAAACTTAAAATTTTTATTCAATTATTTTTATAGTATTAATTATATCCCTAAACCCAGACAACATAAATCCTACTATATTAATGACTAGGGAGTATATTCAAAGAAATAATTATTTAAAAATCAAAATCAGCAAACAATTAGAGAAAACTTCCAATCAAAACTTGAACTGACATTGAGCAAGCCGAAAAAAGTCAAGTAATCATAAGTTTAAGGGAAAATTAAGTTTTGCACATAGATGAAATCACCAGAGAGCATAGCTTACCATCTTTCTCTATATGAATAAGGTAGGACTAGCTTTCAGTTGATACACAAGTTGTTTCAGCCAACATGGTTGAAACTAAAGTAATTATTCAAAAGAAGGCATTGTGTCAAAAAAGTAGTTCCTTAGGCTTTGCACAATTTAACACCACAACAAATCACTTCAACTACATCAAGAAACTAGTAAAATTAAATCACATGATAAAAACTAATTAGCCTTGGGAGTGGGATGTTGCTGATAACTTAGTTATGCACCTTCACTGACCTTCCTTTTGCTTGCATATAATTTTCTCTTCATCTTTGAAGAGCTTATAGAGCCTTCAACTATAAAGCATACAAGAAAAAGTAAAACTAGTTATACTTAATGAAAAGATTTCTCCATCCTGAAATGGTCTATAATAAAATAACAGCCATAAGGATTACATTATTTATGATTTGAATTATGAAAGCAATTTAGTAAAAACCGCCCAATTATGAAATTTTATTTGGAATACATTAACTACTCAAAAGATGAACACAATTGCTAAGTCCCTTGCCATTGCCATACCACTTTAGATTCGCCCTTCACCAGCTTTGAATAGCGGTCTACTTGAGAATCTTCTTGAACTAGTTCTTGTACATGGTGACAAAAGAAAAGTTACAAAAAACTTAAAATGATCACTCATTGGGCTAGTAGTAAAAATTTGTTGATGTTCATCTTATTCAACCTTAATTAAAGGTAAATTGTTATTGCATGGCATGGCTACGATGCAGCTATGTATATTAGCTCTTTAAGCATTTCGGTTCAAACTTGATCACATATATTGTTTTAAATTCTTGCATCCTTAGTCAGTTAACAAGCACAATGAAAAAAACATAAACACAACTCTGGGATTATTTAAAGGGATATACCATAATAGGGACAAAAAACCAATGAAAAAACATAAGGAATGAACCTAACCAATGAACCAACAATGAAGCAATTAGGCCGGATGTGAGGCTACTTCCTCGGTGGTGTCAATGGCCGTCACCACAATGCTTCGTGGGGTACAAGTTTCAGTGACGTAGCTAAAGAATTGGGGCTTCGACGGAAGGGGGTAGAGGTTTACGGTTCAAGTTTCAGTAATAAAGAGAATTGGGGATGGGAATAGAGAGGGGGTTATGGGTTTCCATTTTGAATTATTAAGGGTAATTTTGGCAATTCACAAATTGAAATTTATTACATAAAAGTTCTACAGGAGCTCAATGTAATTTAGAAATTTTAAAAATTTCAATGAACCTTTTTATTGTTTTTCCCTTACCTAGGATTTCATTGCAATTTTCCCAATTTTTTAAAGCGTGTTCTCTATATTTTAAGTGATCTATTTGGGTTTAATTCTTAAAATACTACAAGCCGAAGAATTGCTCTAAGTGAGGAAAGTTTTCTCTCTCTTGGTATTTGTGCCAAGATCATTGTGCTTGGATGGAAGACACAGGTCAAAGTAAAAATCCATCAGACTGGCCACTGGAATTAGGCGGTAACAGACGAAACAAGAAGAAGAAGGTTGAAGGTGTACCTACATAAACAATGGACGACAACATGGAAGAAATAGAGCAGTATTGTGAAGAAGGGGAATTAAAGTCCCAAGAGCAAAATCATGCTAATGGCGAGAAGAAATAGATTGAAGCAATTAAGAAGAAGGTCCAACAATATCTTACAAACAATCCCTTATAGGATTTAACAGAATGGCAAATGACAATTTGTACATTGAAAACAAATGATTTGCTTCTAGAAGATGAAAAAATATGCTGTAAGATGCCTGAACCTTTAGGAGAAATTGAAAGGCTTAAGAGGATCTACCATGTAGTGCCTATATCAGAAGAGGAATATAATGAGTGGTGCAGGCCATGGATTTCTCCCTTATTATCACAATGTTAAGGAAGCATTTCAACTTGTATATGCTTAAATATCATTTAATTAAAATGTAGGGGTTCTCTAAGTTTGAGTTGATAGATCTCCCTAAAAATTATTTTGTGGTAAGACTTACTAATCAAGAGTAATGGAGACATCACTACAAGAAAGTGTTATACGGGTGGCCATGGGTGAGATTTCAACATTGTGTTTTGGTTCAGAGATGGATGCCATACTTTGATCCACATAAAAATCAATTAAAAAGGATAATTAATTGGGTTCAAATTCCAAATATAATAGTGTATTGCTACAATAAGCATTGCATAAACAGGATTGGCCGACCACTTCGGGTGGCCCTCAGCACCTTATCAGATAACATGGTAGGTAGGGAAAAAGTGGAGAGAGATAGATATGATAGAATATGTGTTGAACTGGATTTACAGAAGAAAATCGTATCTAGGATAATTGCAGCAGAAGAAATCTTTAATGTTGAGTATGAAGGATTTAATTTGATATGTTTTGAATGCAGGAGGTATGGACGCAGAAAAGAGGCATGCCAGTGGAAGAAAAATACTGGGAAGGCTATGGAGAGGAGTAATGAATAAATAACTCCAGTTACTAATTGAGAAAGGCAACAGGAAAAAATGGCACCAATGACTGATGAACAGTTCGATCCATAGATGTTCGTCACTAGGGAGGAAAGGGCCAAGTTCCAAGAAGAGTATTCCAAAAAGGTGAACAGTACCATCCTGCCATGGCTTCAAAAAGTACGAGGAAAGAAAAGCTGATAGCTTCTAGAATGCGATTGTAGCACTAGACTATGCACCAAACGAGGTTGATGAGAAGAAAGATGAGGAGTAGGTAAGATCAGATAATCTTGAGTTAGTAGAGAGAGAAATGAAAGAATTCAAATCACAAGGTAGGCATCTATCACCTATAACTAATGATGGTACGGCTGTTGGACTAACAAGCAAATCAGGAAAAATTGGAAAAAAGTTAAGAGTGTGAATGTGAAGGTGGGGAAAGAGAATAGCGGTCTGAAAGGCATAAAAGGAAAAGGCCCAAATATGGGATTGGTTATTCAAGAAAAAGGGAAAAAATAAGCCCAAATTAAGACAACCCAAAATGGGAAGGAAAAAGAGGAAGGGATGAGGCAATGTACACACATGGTGGTGAGTGGGCCTAGGTCAGATGAAGGCCAGTTGAAGGGCATGTGAATTAAAACATACCAAAAAGAGCAACATGGCCCAACGGTGCAGTAAAGGGATAAAGTAATGCAAGGGCATGGTATCTTAACAGTTATGAACTTGGAACCCAGACCACCTGAACTGGAAATAATAGAGTTGGAAGATAGCGCAACAATGTGCGAGGATGAGGAGATGATGGCGAGTAATAAGAAAGAAGAGGGAAAAGCTTTAGATATGGGGGAAGATCAATTAGATGATCTTGAGATGGTGCCGGAGACGATGGCATACATGTAAATATCTCTCCACTCTTTATTATTTTATCATAATTTTGGTAAGCTGGAATTGTTAGGGAGCTAAGGAATGGTCTTTCCCTATTTTGTTAAAAGATATTGTTAACAAAAATAAAATAGATATCTTTTGCCTAATTGAACCAAGGATCAATGGTTTGAAAGCTGATAGAGTAATTAGAAGGTTGGGTTTTAATAATTGGCATAGACTGGAGGCTAAAGGCTTCATGGGAAGGATATGGGTCCTCTGGAATGATAATGATTATATAGTGGAATATATTGCAGCAACTCTTTAATTATTACATTGTTAGATATTAATAGCACTTTGGACAAAAAAATTTCTATATCCTTTATGTATAGAGAAACTACTTATTTAAAAAGAACTCAACTATGGGAAACAATAAAGGCAATTTCATATTACACAGAAGGTGCTTGGTTCTTAGTAGATGATTTTAACGCCTACAAATTTGCGAGAAACAAAGAAGGAGGGGCACAACCAAATGATATATCCATGAGAGAATTTGATGAATGTATTAGTGATTGTAAATTGATGGAGCTTAATGATCCTCAAGAAAAATTCACTTGAGATCATGAAGGAGTTAAAGAAAAGTTAGATTGGGTGTTTTGTAATATATTTTTGGAAGAGATGTTTCTTCAAACAGTTGTCAAATATGATTTAAAATTTAAACCAGAGTCCGTAAAGTGATTCTTACAAATTGTAATGCCTCTACCCATGGCAGTAATACGAGAAAAAGATTCCATTTTCAAGTTTCTTGGCAAATGGAAGAGGATTTTAATAGCTTGATGGAGAGAGTTTAGAGAAACAATGAATGGTGTGAAGGGGTGGAGAAATTTAAGATTGAGGTAGAGTAATGGAACAAAAACAAGGTGGGTAGTATTTTAAGAAAGAAAAAGATAATTTTAAAGAGACTTGAAGGAATTGAAAGATATAGGAATAATCAATATCCAAATGGTCTTAATAGAATTGAGAAACATTTGTGGGCTGAATATAAAAAATTGATAGCTCAAGAGGAACTCCTGTGGTATTAAAAATCTAGATGACATTGGCTTCAATGGGGTGATTAGAACAAGTGTTGTTTTCACGCATATATGATTTTTAAGCTAGAAAGCAGAACATTTTGGCAATCTGAAATGACAATGGTGAATGGGTAAAAGATCCAAAGGAGCTAAAATTGATAGCAACAAATTTCTATTAGAATTTATATACAGGGATATACATGTGCTAAGCAATCAAGTATGGCCAATTACTTGTCCCTTATTATCTGATTTATAGAAAGCTCGGATACATAGAGAAGTGGAGTATGTGGAGATTAATAATGCAACATTCAAAATAGGAGCATTCAAGGCACTAAGACCAGATGGACTTTAGGGCCACTTCTTTCAATCTCAGTAGGGCATTGTGGGAGAAAAGGTATGTGGTTTTGTGAAACAAGTGTTCAGGGATCCCTCGATAGTCAAGGAGGTGAATCAAACGAATATTGTATTAATTCTAAAAGTGGAAAATCCAACAACTTTGAAGGAATTAAGACCAATATTGTTATATAATGTAAACTTTAAGATTATAACTAAGGTGATTGCTAATAGGCTCAAGATGGTTATGAATGATTTAGTGGGGGAAGAGCAATGTAGCTTTGTGGCCACAATATTAAGCTATGATAACATCATAATTTCTCAAGAGGCAATCAATTTAATGAGAACGAAGCCAAGGTGAAAATCATATATGGTAATTAAAGTGGACATGGAAAAAGCCTATGACAGGTTAGACTGGTTTTTTTTTTTTGGATTTGACTTTAAGAGACATTGGGCTAAATGAAGAGATGATTCAACTGATAATGGCTTGTTTAGCTTCATAAAAATGAGGATTTTATGGAATGGTGAGGAAGGGCCAGAATTTGTGCCATCCAGAGGTGTGTGACAGGGAGATCTTTTAAGTCCATATTTATTTATGTTATGCATGCAAAGATTGGGGCAATTGATTCATAAAGAGTGAGACAATAGAAGATAGAAGTTGCTGCCATTTGGAAATGATGGCCCTAGTATCCCCTACTTGTTCTTTGCAGATGATTTGCTCATATTTGCTAAGGCATTAGTTGCACAAGTGAAGATAGTAATAGTTGTGATGGAGAAATTTTGTGTGGCTTCAGGACATAAAATAAATTTGGAAAAATCAAAAGTATTTTTCTCCACAAATGTCCATTTTCATCGAGCCCTTAATCTAAGCAACAAGCTTGGAATTAGGGTAGCAACGAACCTAGGAAAGTACTTGGGGTACCTTTAATATATGAAAGGATGACTAAACAAACTTTTGGACATATAATCAAGAAAGTTAGAACTCGATTGTCGTTATGGAAAGGAAGATTTTTGTCAATGGTAGGAAGGACAATACTGATCAAGTTTGTATTGTCAGCATTACCAGCCTATCAGATGCAATCCACCTTGTTACCTAAAGGTGTGTTGCATGAATTAGAGAAAATTAGTCATAACTTTGTTTGGGGACAAGATGAAAATCAAAGGAAAATGCATTTTATTGCATGGGAGAGGATTTTAAAGAATAAGAACGCTGGTGGTTTAGGAATTAAAAGTCTAGAGAATCAAAACAAGGCTTTCATGTTTGAACTTTAATGGGGTTAGTGACAAAACCTCAAGCACTGTGGGTTCGCTGTTTGAGGGCAAAATATGAATGTGGAAATAGCGAGATGACGATGGTTGAAAAGAAAAGGTTCAACTCATTAACTTGGAAGGAAATTATGATGGCATGGGAAAGCTTTGTTAGAGGGGTCGACAAGAAAATAAATAGAGGAAGGGACTCAAAGTTCTGGTTGGATTTATGGACAAAACTAGATCAACCTTTGATAGAATATGCTAACCAGAATCTTGTTCAAATTAACTTGGAAGATTCAGTGGCTGATTTTTTGCTTGAAGATAGAAAATGGAACATTAGTGTATGGTCGCGTTTTCTTCCTCCTACAATTATTAAAGAATTGAGAAAGATCAATATATCCATGAATGGAAATAGAGATGAAATATGCTGGAGAGGTTCACAGGATGGAAGGTTCTCAGTAAAGGCAGCATATTGTTTCCTGACAAAACCAAATGATTCATCGGTGGATCAAGTTTGGTGGAAATTTTGGTGTTGGCCAATCCCAAAAAAACTTAAATTCTTTCTTAGGAAAGTTAACCAAGAAAGGTTGATGACAAACTCACTTAGAGCTAAAATAGGAATTGCCATTTTAGGGCTTTTCCCTTTTTGTTGTGAGAGTGAGGAGATTGAACTACATATACTTCAAGAGTATCCAAGAGCGATGCAACCGTGGAAGGAGTTTATAAAACCTAACAATTATAGCTTTTTTTTTCTCTTTTGATTTATAGGGATGGCTCAAGTGGAACTCTAGTTATAATCTAAGTAAAGAAAGATTTTTGAGGTGGCCATGGACAAAGATCTTTGCTTATATATGCTAGACTTTATTGAAGCATAGATGTGCAAAGATACTTGAAGGAAAAAGTGCCTCTATAAAAGAAACGTTTCATCAAATTTTGTACTTCATTATGGAAGATGTAAGGAGTGGAATATTCACTCATACAATCTTCCCACACAAAAGGAGGAGACGAAACTATATGGACGCTACTAGCCGCAGAGGAGGTACGTCTCGATGTGGACACTTCAGTTAAGTAATAGAGTCAGTCAACTTGTGGAGGGCTTATTAGAAATGAAGCAGGTTAGTGGGTGATGGGATTTAAGAAAAAAATTAAATGCCAACTCCATCCTAGAAGTAGAAATATTAGCTATCAAATTAGGATTGGAGGTTTGTCGAAGAATTAAGTTGCAGATGATCCAAGTATTCTCTGATTCTATGAAAGCAATTAATATGCTAATGAGAGATAGTATATCCAATAATTCATTGAGGAAATTGATTCTATGAAAGCAATTAATATGCTAATGAGAGATAGTAGATCCAATAATTCATTGAGGAAATTAATAGAAGAGACTCGAAATCTCTTATATGAATATTGGAATGTTCTGCTATCACAGACCAGCAGAGATGTTATCAAATGTGCAGATGCTTTAGCAAGGGAAGCTCATGATATTGGGGACGAGGTGGTCTTGTTATTGGATGTTGTTGAATGTTGTAGTCGATTTTATATTAAGGATATGACCCAGATTCGGGGTCTTATGTCCCAGTCTAAGCTAGGTCAAAGTCAGTCTCAAGCTTTTAGCTTGCCCTATGTAAAAAAAAAAACCTACAAGCCGCCCAACCAATTGATATCAATGTTAGCAAAATTAGCTTCCACAGATCAATCCAATAAAGCAGCTCTCAAATTCAGTATTGATTTAGTTTATCTTGGCAGGTCTAATCAGTCCATTTCATTCAAGTCAACAATTAAATAAAGGAAAAAATATATATAAACACCATATTTTTTAGAGGCCACGTTCACCAAGCAGATGGCTTGGATTTCATACGAATTGACATCTTAGGACGTATGGCTTTTTATTAGCCGTTAGATGGACAATTCTCCACAAAGCAAAGCTATGAAAGGACACTTTCATTTTGCTGGGGCCTGTTTGGCGATTTCGAATAATGTGAATGACCAAACACCCACTCATATTATATACACTACCCATTCTATTCAAAATTAAATTAAAATGTCTCGTATAGTTCACAGGTATAAATAATACTTTTCCGAGCAACAATATATTCCCTCTCTTTTTAATTATAAGGGCCTTTTATAAAATTTAGAAAAATCTTAGAAAAGTTAATTACATTACTTTAAAATATTAAAATTTGGCATTTTTCTTCAAATTATGTTGTTTGACTTATGAACTAATATATAATGTAATAAAACACAATATATGATATAATTAAGAAATGTAATTAACTTTCTTAAGATTTTCTTAAGATTCTCTAAAAAAGTCAGCGGTCACTTATAATTAAGACCGGAGGAAGTATATTTTAAGTAATTTTGTGATAGTTGTACAAGGTAAATATGTAAAAACAATTGTCTCCTAAAACACAAAAATAAATTTAAAGAATGTTTTCCATCCGGCCTTAAGAAAAAGAGACCATTTAATTCATTCCCATTGCATACATACAATAATAATCATGATTGCATTATTAAGAGAATAGTGTTTTGGTTGCTCTTCAACATAGTAATAAGGTTTATAATGTTAATTATGATTATAAAAAATTTGGTTATTCCTATTCATACTCCCCCATGGATACTTATTACCATCTAGCTATATAATTGAAAAGGTCCAATTGACTATTTAGTATTATTTGTCAATTCTCATTGTTTCTCTTGTCTCATTCCATCCGACATGCCATGACACACCACAACTGTTGTCACCACTACCTCCTCCACTTTTGCCACCGCCGCCCCCATCACATCCTCCGCCACCCCTGTCGCCTCCTCCACCATCATCATCGCCACCCCTGTTGCCTCCTCAATCACTTACCACATCTAATGTTGTTGCAGCCACCTTTGCCACTCCCTCCACCTCCTTCATCACCACTACTAGCATTGTCGCTTTCGCCTCCGCTACTCCCTCCTCTTCCTCTATCACTACTTATGGCACCACCGCTGCCACCTTTGTCACTCTCCTCCTCCATAGTTGTTGTTGCCTCTGCCACTCCCATCGTTACTGCACTTCATCCTCCTCCATTGCATCTATCGTTGCTACGTGTATTGTCATTGCTGCCTTTGCCACTATTTCCTCCTTCACCACCGCTGTTGTCACCACCTCCATCATCATCGCCATGATTATTGCTATTGCTACTATTGCCACTACCTCCTCCTCCATCATTATAGTCATCATCAATTGCCACTGGCGTAAATGCCGCCACACCACCATTACCAACACCTCCACCACCACAATATCACCATTAGACATCCTCAACGAGATAGTGTGACAGTTATGATGAAATGGACTTTATGTGGTATATTAATTTTAAATAATTCATTGGACCTTACTTAAAAATCAAACTAAACACTAGCATTATAATTCCCATTGTGTCACACCGCTCGCACTACAAAGTGTAATGAGATTGAATCAAATAGGGTCAAAGTGATAAATTAAGTAAATAGCCTCATGCTACTTTCATTTTCTATACTAATTTCAAGTAGCATTGTTAGATAATCCAGTTATTTATAAAAATTAAAAAAAAAATCCGATTCGATAAGGAGAGCCTAGACGAAGTAATTGGATACCATCATTCTGTACAAGGAAAGCAATATATATATATATATATATCGTTATTCCTTTCCTCGTATGAGTGAAATGAAAGAAGATTCACTGTGTTGTTTCTTACCATTTTGATCAATAAAAGTAATACTGAAGCCAACATATTTATTATATTTTTCCTTTTATATGTTCCTTTCTTGTGATGTAATCCACGTTCCTAATTATTATATATAAATCTTTCAAATTAATTTTTCCTCCTTGGATTATGTGGACTTCGGTCAACTTGAAGAGAATGCGCTGCGCATTTGTTTTCTAATTTTGTGGTCCTCCTTAGGGGGCAGTCTGGTATGGAGTATAAGTGATTTGGAGGGGAAGGGAAGGGATGAAAAACTTTTTTTATCAAATAAGAAAAAGAAAAATTATTATGAGTTGGATTTAAAAAAACTGAGTTAAAAATTTTATAATCTCACCTTTCTAATTATTTAAAATCCAAACAACCTATTAAGCTAGTGGATCAAATTCCCAACTTTACCTGTCTTACATGTATTAATTTTTTTAAAAAAAAAGTAGAGGTTATGATCTTTTACACAAACTAATGGAACTCAATTACTCAAATTAATGTTTTAAACGTTGGACTAGACCCGACGATCAAACTGGTTCGATCGTAAATCAAAGCATTTAGCGGCTCATTTCGTAGGATTAAACCGTCCACATGGTTCAATCATTTTAAACCGTTTAAAACTAGCAATTGAGCCTGAACCTGGGGTTGAGCCATGAACCGAAGTAGATTTGAAAAAATTAGGAGGCTCAAATAAAAAGAAAAAAATGTAGAAGAATAGAAGAATATCACAAGGAATAAATATGCAAGTGACATATACATACAACAACCAAGAAAGCATACGTGTTTAATCCTTTAAAATAATAAAAAAATATCATAAAAATATGAAGATCTAACCAAAGAAAAACATAATCTAGACATATGATGATGCGCCTTTCATGAAATTTTGATTCAACTATAACAAAGCAAAATTTTGATTTGACCATCTATATAAATATATTATTATATATGTACGTAATATTATTCTTAATTTAATTATTATATTATCGATTCAACCAAACAGTCTAACTGATTCGATTGTTTAAACCATAACCTATTGGCTTCTCCGGCTCAATATCCGGTCCGGTTTTTAAAACATTGACTCAAATAGTTATAAAGATATTATGTATTTGCAACTTGTTGTATACACACACGCTTAACCATTAGTCAGTCTTTAAGTACTTAAATGTATATTCTTATTAAAATTAAATTAAATTAAATTAAATATAAATAGGAAATTAAATTATTCTCTTTATTAAATTTTTAGTTATAACTCAATCCCTAAATTTTAACATTGTGTATGCATGCAACTAAGTCACTATGTATGGTTTTGATTCATTGCAACCTAGCTAGTCTTGATGCAACTCACGATCTATAGTAAGTTTAACTATTTAAAATATTAGTCCTTATATTTTAGAAAATAAAATGATATATTTCACAAAAACTAAGGGCTAAAGTTTTAAATGGTTTTTATCTAAAAAAGTTTAAAATAGTTAAAACTATAAAGATTAAGTTGTTGGGGTTAAAATTCACAAACTGAATTTCAAATGTATTAAAAAAAACTAAAATTGAATTGCACTGAGTTTAAATTTAAAGATTGGATTGCAATTAAGTGGATGTTTGAATGGCAGCTTTTAGTGGCTTTTTGAACTTTGTTTTTTTAAGTGAAGTCACTTCTGTAATTTGGGGTGTTTGGATGTTACAAGTAATTTAAAGCCAAAGCCACTAAAAGCAGCTTCAAAGTACAAAGCCAACAATTGTAGCTTATTTGGCTTTATGGGGCAGCAGCTTATGGGGGGAGGGGAGAGAAAATGGTTTTAAAATGTTATTTGGTTGAATTTTCTATAGATATGGTATGTCGTATGTCTCAGAAAATTCTAAACTAACTGTAATTAGTCTCCAAATAATTCATAGGTACACCCCAATTTTTCTTATACATTATTTCCATATTTATCCTTAGTTGGGTCACAAATTACCACCACACCAT
>JBAGKO010191399.1:0-14991 GCA_037177275.1 Acacia concinna
CTTCCTTTGCAAGTTCTTGAGTTCTCTAATACTCTCTTGAGTGTTCGAGTGTCGGAGAGGCTGACTTAGCTAGTTCGTGAGGGGCGACGAGAGGCTGAGTGCCGCACGGGTGCTTGTAAGAGACAGGTCCGTGACAGTATGGTAAAGTGCTATATAAGCGGGCGCGCTGCACACCCCACCAGAAATTCCTTTGGAGAGAGTAATGGCCTCGTGACAATAGGCTTTAATCAATCAAATTAGGGGCTGGTTTAAAAAATTAGAAAAGGAGGCTTACTTAAATGTAAAAAGTACATATAGCTGTTTTAAATAATGAGAGAAATGTGGATTGTATAATTGAATAAAAAATGGGAAAACCAGAGCTTGCAGTTGCCGTTTTGGACCTTTCGCTTTCTAAATTACCTTTGCTTTTGGTGGGGCTTTCTCTGTTAAATTGGCTTTTGATATTTTAATTTATTTGTTAAAATAGTCACTGAATTTGTTTTCAATTTTATCCCCACTTTACTCGTTATTCATCATTAAAATTGTTGACAGACATACTTTAAACAAATAGATAATTTCCTCGCACCAGATATAATCCAAAGTTTCTGTTTCCTGGCTACATTGCAAGGTCAATGATATTTTTCCCTTTGCTTTACCATGTACAGGTATGCCAGCAACGTACAAATGATATATGCACTCTCGTTAGCAACAAGCCGACAGGTATACACATTGTCTTATCAAATAAGGTGAACCTTTAATCCATCCACCTACCTACAAGGCTACATCTATCCAAAGAGTTAATCATAGTTTTTAAGAAATACACAATATGTGCATAGATGTACAGCATAATATGGTTCATGGATCATGTAGGATAAATTTGAAGATGTCAATAGCTAAGATTCCGCAGCTCTTGTGTTCTGCTCATCAACACGATAGAAATGCAGCAATTTTATTGGCTTCACTTTTTCCTATATAAGCAAATCGATTACAGTGGAAATATTAATAAATGCAATATAGGTTTTCATCTTAAGGAAAATTTATGCACAAATATTGAGCACCTGGGCTATTTCCTCAGATTGTGCGGGAAAGTGAAATCCAGTTGAGCAATTCTGCAAAAGTTCAGGACTTCTTATCCATTCTCTACGTGCATCACATGCCTTTATTTTTAATTTGAACATCTGCCAAAACAGCCAAAAAGAAATAGCGCATCATAAATTTCAAATGAACATTTTTCTCGATGATAATTGGTCTCCCATAAAGATAAACAAAAGGGCTGACGCCAAAAAAAGATTCCAAAAGCTTCATGGATAAAGAAGAAAACTAAAAGATAAATGGAGGGTGAAGAAAGGAGAGAGTTGTGAAATGAGCAAACCTCAGACAAAGAAAAAGGTGCGTGCTCCACCTGATCTCCATTAACGATGATACCTGTACCCTGGCACTCTGGACAGAATACAGAGTTTATTTTCCCTCTGGCAGCCTTCATATCATATTCTTTTCCATTTTGATTAACATTTGCTCCCATCTTTCCCATCTTTCTCTTGGACCTTCTTCTGACTTTTGGAAAGGCTACATGATTGGTGCTCATGTTATATTCACACATCAATATCCAGTGTACAAGGCAGGATGCATGAAACAAGTGGAATGCCTGCATGTAATAATCATGAAATAAAATTCCCCTTCCAAGTTTAGAAAGATGATGCTTGAATATCAAACTTTTGATCAAGTTTAATAATTAGAAACACACATAACAGATTAACAACAGCAAAATGACTTACACCAGTCCCATTCCGACTACTGCAAGCTAGTCTTCTAGTCTTCAAATTAAAAAGCGTCGCTACATCTCTACCAGGAAGCATTTTTTGTTTACAGATGTCACACATTTTCTCTGCTGCTAAACGCTGCTGACGTCTCAACTCTTTCCTTATGGCCTTGCTTGAAATGAATCTGGTATGGAGAAGTTGATTGTCTATTTGACCCAGGGCCAATCTTGAGGTCCCGCTGCTAGAAGCCGAAGAATCTTCTACTGATGAATCATACTGATTGCTCAAAGAATCACTAACGTCCTCAGGGTCAGAAAATGATTTCTTTCTCTTTTGACCGCTGCTGCTCTCATTCTCTAGTTCTGTCGTAGGGGTAGATGGTAAGAAGGACTTTAACTCTTCAAGCAATCCATTCCGACCCAAATCAGAATGGTAGGAGAAAATAATGACAGCAAATTTGTGCTCTGGAACAGCAGAACCAACTTGATTGCCATCAGTATCTTTTCCTAACCATTCACACCATATTTTTCTAATCCCATTCAAACCACCATCCTTCTCAAAGAACCTTGCAGCAATCTTTCCCAAACCCACCTCCCTAGCTTGTAAGTCAGGAGTTTTGTCCCCAATCAGTGCATGCCGAATCACAAGAGTCCAATGCTCACTCAATGCACCATCAGTTGAACTTAGTTGAATATCTGAATGAACTGCACCTGGCTCTAAGTATTTTATGCTGCAATTAACTCCATCAACCTCAGCATGATTGTCGTCACTGGAATTCAGATTTTCACCATACTTCACAATAGCAACATTGTTGTCATTGTCAGTATATTCCAGCAGCCTCTTTTGCTTGGCATTCATGCTTGGCAAGTCATCGTCATTTTCAATTGAGGTGTCAAAAAAGACAACACCATCATTAAAAGGCCATGGATTTGGTCCCAGAAGGGTAACTTTGGCAGTAGACAGCCTCTCCATGTGAAGATTACCTTTCAAGTGAGCGAAAAGTGCAGTATCGCTGTAGCAGGGAGCAAGACACAGTGTGCAGAAATATATGAATTTTTTCCCATTTTCACGTAGGTCAACATAAGGATGCCCTTGGGATCTCACAGTACGTAATATCTTTCTAGCCAGTTGCTCCTTTAGACTACAAGCACTAGTCTTCGGAAACCCTAATTCCAACTTTCCAGCCATTCAAATTTTCCGTCCAAAAGTTCACATTCAAACCTCGAGACCCAATGGACACAAAAGAAAACGAAAATCTTGCAACAATTTCACTCAAGCCTAAAGTAATTCAATTGATGTTACAGACAAATGAAATTGTATGCCGGGTTCAAAACCCTAGGGAATCCAAGTTCCACGATATAATTAAGGGAAATTCTAACATCCAATTCAGAAACAGTAGTTACTAACATCCAAGTTTGCACAAACATGATCAGACGAACATCATCAATTCAGAAACTAATAACCCAAGAAACAGTGAAAGAATTATCCAACAGTAGGAATTCGGGTAGGTTGAAACAGCAAACAACGAAATACCTATGGAAAAGTAAACATAGAAACCTTGGAGATAGAACCTTAGCAGGCCACTGCCGAAGCACATATTCGGATCGTACACGGTATACAACTATTGGGTAATCGCCGGGCTCTTCCGTCTCCGGGGAACGCCTGAAGGTCCATAGAGAGAGCCTCATACGAGAGCGAATCCTCCATTACCATCTCCATTTCCAGCAGAGAATTTGAAATGAAAAGGGGTTTCAACTTTCGAGAGGGAGAGGAAACGAAAGATGGAGAGAGGGAAATTAGAGGGAAGAAGCAAAATGGGAAGCAAGAAAGACAACTAATCCTAACTGAAATTTGAGATTATCTCAAGAAGTGAGGAATATTATGATAACAGATGCGATTAATCATAGGCATCTGATTACGCTGAATTAAGAATGCCGTATTCATAATGGACAGTGATGATGGAGAGATATTTATTTGGTGGACAGATAAGACATCAAGATTCGAATTTTGAAGGTAAGATGCTTATCGGATTTGTGTTGCACACACCCGCCACCTTGATCGGGACTGCGTAACCAAGGTTTTTACCCCCGGATTACGTAACCCGGCTCATTCCTCCGCTCAGGGCGTTTGGATGGTCATGCCCGTTTGGTAACATCAAAATGGAGAAATAAAATAAAATCCGACGGTAACCAAGTTTTTTTTAATAATAATAATTGGTAAGTAATACATCTGGAGAGTTGGAGTTTGTAACGTAATACTGTTTTTACTTGTTTCAAACTCCAAGGCTATTACTTACCAATTATTATTAAAAAAACACGTATTTATTGTATTAAATGATAATGTTTTTCACTATTCTTTCATCCACAAAATAACTTTTATTTATGGTCTTTATTTTATTTTACATACCAATCAAAAGCAAGGAAAAATTATTTATAAAGTTCACAACTTGTTATAAAAATCATATTTTTCCCTCAATACTAATTCAAAAGTTTTTGAAGAATCATTTTTAAACATTTAAATCTTATTAAAATGTGTTGACAATACTATAATGATAAAAATGAAGTCATAGTTTCTCTAAAAAAAAATTGCATGTATTTTGAATGGAATCATATAATGCTATGCAAGGAAAATTAATTTCTACCTGATCTTTTATTTCCCCTAACTCTTTCTCTCATCTTCCATAAATAGTAAGGAAATTTATTGTTTGTTTGGTTCACATGATAGAAGATAATGTAATTGAATGTAATATAATATAATGATGATTCAATGTATTTGTTTGGTTTGTCATTAAAGAAAAATAATGCATATACATAAAAACGTTTGGTTGAATTACATTTCATATGAGAATATATACAAATAATATAATCAGATACAAAATTACCTCTATCTACATCTAAATGTATAACGTGCACTTTAGGTTTATGGTACACGTCGAATTTATAATAATTTTTTCATATTTTAATAGTGGAAATATTATGCCGGATACAAATTGGTTTATAGTAATTTTTTAATATTTAATGGTGAGAATATTATTTAATGAGATATTTTAATATTTTTAATGGTGGAATATATTTTTTGTAATGTAAAATAAGGTCTTTTTCACTTGATTACAGGATGCCTACATCCCCATTAATCATTCCTAGTAATGTAATCTTTATTACATCAAATAATTTAATCATGATCACATTTTATAATCTAGTTTACATTACTTAAACCCAACCAAACGCTGTAATCAAACTAAATAGGCTATTATTATTTTTAAAATGTTTTCTCTCCTAATTTTCTTTTCTTCATAATTTTTTTCCATCTAAATATAGGGTAAGAGTACTACGTTATTCAAATTTTATCAGATGAAAATAAAACAACTCATATAATTTTAATCCTAATTAACTGATGACTCATCTAAAAAAGTTTAAAATTGGTCCCCTTTTTGTCCCTCTTTTAAAATGGCACTCTTTATTGAAGCACGCGGTTGGTGCTGCAACTTCTAAAAGAACAAGTTAATTGCAATTTAATTAAAAATCATATCACCACCTCTCTGGTTAGTGGTTACCATCGGATCCGGCAAATACAAGGGGAAAAGGAACAAGAATAAATTTCATATTTCTGAGGAGAAAAAACAATAGTATTCATTTCCTTCTGAGATTATTAATTATGCACAAAGTATGCTCCGGAATCGGGTAGTAAAATCATATTACAAAATGCTGGGAAGATAACTTTTTCACCAATCAAAATAATTAATGCACATCCTGGGTGCCATCAAGCCATTACTAAGCACTGTCAACTGGTCCTATTGGTATGAACACAATGGAAGTTTTGCTAAGCAGGAGGCAGGGGCCGCCGGCAAGTCGGACACTCCATCTTTATATCCATCCATCTTTGCAAACAACCAGAGTGAAAGAAATGATCGCAAGGTGTTACCTGAAAGAGAGTTTGAGCTTTAGAGTGATCACAGGTTGTGAAATATGATTCTAACAGATGGAACTTGTATTCAAATACCATGCATTCATTGGATCTCTGATAAAAAATAAATGGCTGCATGCAAATAACGCAGTCTGAAGCATGGCTTCTGTCTTGATCAAACCTTCTATAATAGCTCTAATTCTCAGGTAGAATCTGTAAATCTTGACAAGTTCAAACCATAAGTGGGAGCATGCTGGATCATGTTGCAAAAAAATTCTGCTCCTATGATCAAACGAGCCAAAGAAAGAAATCCATTGAGAAAACTAAGTTAGAACCAATATTTCTAAGTAGATCAAAACTTCAACTTCATGTATCAGGGACTCCAGCCACATTCACTTTGATGAAATTACTAACAATTAGATTGCAGACAAGAAATTATATTCAAAATGAATACTTACAGAAACGACTGTATAAAACTGAAAGCTCCCGTCTCATTGTTTCCCAACCTTCCCCATTGTTAAAGGGCCTTCTTGCCTTCCATATGGCAAGTAGATATCTCATCCCAAATGTAGAGAAGACCACAAACTTGAAAAAAGCAACAGTTGCAAAAGCATTGAATAGAGACTCTGCATAGCAGAAAGTAACCAGCTATTCACAGTCTTACCTAAAGGAGACTTTCGTTTAAGCCACATCTTTTGTGACAGTGATAATTACGTGCAACAAACATGAAACTATCGCACTTCTCTGTTGCCTCAGATAAGAGAATGAATATTTTCCATGCCCTTTTTGAGCCAGATCAACAAGATATTGTTATGATGACTTTTGTGAGTTAGACAATGTATAAACATTTGTTTTGCAGAGGGTTCTATGCATCAAATGCTGTATATCCATAGTCTTGAGGTTGTGGCCATCCAAGTATATCTATCCAATGAATATTTTTGCTTCAATGATAAGATCAATATCTCCTTTCCACGACCATCCGAATATATCATTGCCTGTTTATTGCAATTTGTACCTAGAAGGAAAAGAAAAGCACATAGAAAGATATTTTAGCTAGCCAGCCAATCAACAATTTTATGGACATAACAATTTGAAGTTTTTGATGCTGACAAAGATTTTTTCCCTTTTCATTGACCGATTTACATATAAATAAGAGATTAGTACGAGGAACGAGAGAAAGAGAATGCACAAAGTCTGTTAAACAATCTCACAAAAATTAGAATTAGAATATTCAGCACTTATCATATAAAAACTACCAACTAGTAGTATCCCAGGAGTCAGATGTAAAAGGCAAAGATAAGCATCCATGCATGCCTGTCGGCCAATCATAAAAGTTTAAACCTTAGCCCCTTCAAGATGGAAAAGATCCTGATCCCCGTCTAGGCATCTGCAATATGCGATCACAAGGACAAAATTACATATCGTACGATGTTAATATTAATTTCATTAACTTATTGTGCATAATTGATTATCAACTTATAACAAGATCAAAAGTTTACTGCTTTCATTGATGGCCCTGAAAAATAGCAAGTAAAAATGCGGCATCTATGATCATTAGTGAAGAATTACCCACAACCTACTAGTTGAGAATGATCATATAATTATTCTCTTCATCAGAAAAGTTTTAACCTTTAGCTTATCCCTTGTGAGATCTATAATGCCATGCACACAATTTAGAGAAAGAGGGACTAGCTAAAGGCTTGTTCATAAAGGCAATAACTTAAGGATGAGGGGAAAAGCCCTGGAAAAATGGCACATTTTCCAATCCATCCAGAAATATTTAATTCAAATCCTTTTAGTTGTTCCTTGATGCAGGAGCAGTAAAGACTGGCTCTTGACTTGTTTATCAAGACAATGTATTCAATTATCCACCAAATCGCTACAAATTAAAGATGACCCATTTTCCAGCTAATCCAAAAAAATATAACAATATAATCAAAACACTTTTAATTGCATCTTAATATGGACTAGAACTTGTCTGCCATTTGAAATCTCATCGACTACCAGTTCGCAAATTACACCATGAACAAAACAAATGGCACAACGAAAAAGTTGCAAGTGCAAATGAAAAACGCGTCACTAGAACTGCAAGAAATCATGAAACACCTTAATATTCATCTATACTTCCTCATGTTAAGCCAAATCCATTAGAAAATCAGAACATCAGATACACATAAATGGACACCGAAGTAAAACTCTGAGATTCAAAATTGAATATTAAGGGAGGCAGGAATTTCTGATAAAAAGCAATGACTAAATCTCCTCCTACAATATCAGTGAACTATAAATTGGAAAAAAAAGAACAAAAAAACAAAAGAAATCAATTGTCCAAATGATCGTGGAGGAAAAGATGAAGAGAGAACAGAAAGTGTTCATACACAGAGAGAAGTCAAGTACCATGTGTTTTTTCCTTGGGCAGCAATTTCTAAATTGCAACGCTTCTGTACGTCATATATTGGAGCTGTGATAAGCATAACAATACCAATTAACTATACCAATAAAAGAAAGGTAAAGAAGAAAGACTATACCAAAGTAAACTCGTAAGAGCGAATATTTCCATGCTTTATGCTCCAAATCTTATCTCGTGAAGATTTTTGGAGTGCTTGGGATGAGAAGACTCCAAGCTTGCCGAGAAAACAATACATGTGCAACAGTCAAATATTTCATGTACACTTACGATTGCAAATAAATGGAAAAAAAAAGAAAAAGAGAGAGGATATATTACCAGATGATATGATTACGTGGAATACTATCTTCACCCCGATTTGACTCTCCCTCTTCTCCACTGCATTAAAGAAAACAAAATAAAATTAAGGCAAATATCATATATATGAAATATTTAAATATTACTGTTTCCATTACTCTTCTTGCGAAAACCATTACTCATCTTGTGAAAATTACTACTGTTCATGTTAGTGAATTTTAAAACCCCAATTTAGTTCATGGTACCTTAATGTCTTTTTGAAATGTTAACATCCCTTTTGGGGTTTTAGAATTTAAGGAGGTATTTTTTTGAAATTCTCCCTATAATTTTTCTGTTTTCTTTAAATTATTAGTTTGATGTTTTCATTGTAATACTTAAATTTATTATGAATAAGTTTAGTCATTTATTTTTAATACTTAACGTTTCTATTTTAAAAATATATTCATGTAACGCTCTCGGATGGAAAAGAAAACCCTCTAGGAATTCTAGTGTGAACCATTACTCTCACCCTCTCACTCACACATGCCCTGCACGTGCCTCTCACTCTCCTATACTTGTAACATCCTAAATTTTATATATAAGATATGAATTTCTTAAGAATTATTAAGGGCTAGAGAGTAATGAGAAAATAAGATTTTATTAGCAATTATAGTTATTTATGGTTAATTAAAAAGTAATTAGTTACGGTTAATTAATGGAAATTTTTATAAATTCAAGGGATGAAAGGAAAATTCCCCAAATGAAGTTTATGAGGCCCAGAGAATGAAGGAGAGTGGAAAATAAATTAAGATGAATTTTCCAATCCTCACAAAAATTTCTAGCTAATTAAAAAAGAAGAATTAGTTAGAATTAAATATGGAAAAATATCAAAAGGCCTCTAGAAAATTATTTAAATGAAGGGAATATTAGTCCAAGAGTTTTAATGAGTTATGAAATTATTTCCAGTTCAAAAGAATATGGAGAATAATTTATAGGATTTTCTATCCGAAATTTTATTGGTAAGAGCTAAAATTCGGAAAAATTCTAGAAATAATAGTAAACGTTTAAAATATCGATTAAGAAAAATTGGGAAGTACTCTTGGAATATTTGGAGAATAATGACAGCCAGTTTGGAATTTTCAGAGACAGTCGATATACTGGCTTTACTAAAAATTCATCTGGCATGTCACAATTTTATCCTCATTTATTCATATTTTTCTTTATTCTTCTTTTCCTATGTATTTCATGTGGATTAAAGAGAAGATAGAAAGGAATTTAATTATATTTATGGGTGATGATTTACGTTGAAGCAATAGAAGAGAAGCATTGCAACCATTATTCATTTCTTTCCCTATTCCACGTGGAGCAAAGGTAGCCAAGGAATTACAATGTAATGGTCAACTTTTCAACTCATATGCATGTAGCAATTCATTTTGCTTTCACGGAGATAAGAGAAAATATTAGATATTGTTTTAAAATTATTTAGATAAAATATTATTATATTTGATTATTTCATATGCAGGATTATATTTAGATTTTATCTTTATTAATTTGATTTATTTATGATAAGATTTAGATAAAATTATATTTTAGGTTTTTCTATATAAAGGTCTATATGTACTTGGTTTTACTAAAGGTTTCATAATAATATTCGAGAGGTTCTTATTCCCTCTACATTTATATATAATCCTTCAAATTTCAACATGGTATCAGAGCTAGGTTCGATAGCCAAATTCAATAGTTCGTTTGCTTGAGAGCTCAAGATGTGAGCTAGTGCACTGCAGCACGAGATTCATTCTAGGCGTCTTTCGTTACGCAAGAAGGTTTTAATTTGTTTTCGATTTTGATGATTTGTTCGAAATTCAATGTGCAGAGTTCAATTGGTTCTATTCAATTTTGATGGTTTGATGATTTGGGAGAGCTCAATTTGTAGAGTTCTATTTGTTTGATTTGAGAGCTCATTTGTAGAGTTCAATTTGTTTGATTTGAAAGTTCAATTTGTGAGCTTTAAGAGCTCAATTTGTGAGCTAGTGCATTAAAGCATTATATTCTTTTGAGTGTCTTTGAGTATGAAAAAGGGACTCTGAGACTCAAAAAGAGTACAAGCCCAAAGTATTTGAAAGGCCTCTGAGACTAAAAAAAGTACAAGTTTGAAGTATTTGAAAGGGCTTTTGAAACTCAAAAAAGAGTATAAGCCCGAGAATATTAAAGTTATGTGAGGAATATCAATTTGTGTGTCAGTGACATTATCTCAAAGTTCCTGTATGTGATGTACGTGATATCGGTTTGAGCTAGAGAGACAATTGCAAATGTCTTCTTAAGATGGTAGTAAGATTAAAGACTCAGTTCAAGAACAAGATTGCTAGACAAAAGCAACTAGGTAAGGTCAATGAGGATGGTTTCGTAAATCAAGCAAAACTCAAAAAAAAAAGAGGAAACAAGATGAAAAAGTTTCATTTGTTCTCCAAAGAATCGCATTTTTAGCATTTTCTAACGAGACTTGACAAATTTTAAAAATTTTCAAGATAGAGTTTTAAGATTTGTGAAAGTGATAAGTTTGGTGCTTTTTGAAACAAGGGGGAGTGTTGGATATTATTTTAAGATTATTTAGATAAAGTATTATTAGATTTGATCATTTAATATTTAAGATTATATTTAGATTTTATTTTAATTAATTTGATTTATTTATGGTAAGATTTAGATAAAATTATATTTTAAATTTGTCTATATAAAGGTCTATATATACATAGAGGTTCTTATTCCCTCTGATCTTTCAAATTTCAACATGTTAATTAACAAAGGCTTACGTGTGGAGCATTTGTTTTGACGACCTGATAAGGTTTTTTGTTTAAGGATGAGGCCATCTTAACATTATCATCCTTGATTTCAGCATTGAAAGAGCCTTGTTGGATCTCTCCGATCGCCGGAGGAATTTGTGCTTGTAAGTGTGAATGGGGGCAAGCATTCCGATGGTCACGTGATCCTCCATACTGTTCGTTTGCTGCATATCGGCACTCCCTGAACACCATGCATGCCTCTCAGTTCTTGATTGCCTATGCTGTGCCATGCTGTCATCGTAAGAATCTCTGTTTTTCTGGCTGCTAATCTTATCATCAGACACAACCCACAAGCTTACTAGGAAAAAGGTTCAAATTTTGTAGTGGAGGGTGTGGCATGGAAGAGTATGAATAATTGAAGAAAGGGGTAGTAGATGTCGAAGTTCTGAATTTGATTCCTTGTTTATGCTATTTGAATTGATTTGGACTAGTATCAATTACATATACGTACGTAATGTTAACGAGCAAATATCTTACATGCAAATAAGGATGAGTCGACCAATAACGGCCAGCGGCGGGCGAGCACGGGACGATGAGATTGCACACCAATTGACGCGCGGATGTGAGGAAATAGATAAAATCATAAAATTGATTTTCATGTTTTTTTTTCTTTTTTTGTGAGGAAAAGATCAAATGACATTAAGAAAAGCAAATATTACAAACAAAGTAATTAATGTATTGTATATAAGATGAAAAAGAAATAACATGCATATATAACAAAGTGAAATTCTTAAGCAAAACTAGTATCTCTTGTCAAGTGATGCTATTAATCAAAGCTTGATTTTTGAGGATCAATAGAAAAGCTTTGATGACCACACGTAAAACATTGTTGCCCGGAACTATCTTGCAAATTTGAGTTAGAGACTTAGAGAAGGGCAGCTCTAAGACAACATATATGAAAAGGGTACCTGATATCCCAGAATTGTGCAAAATGACGTGAGTCAATGGCATGCCCTTATTGCAAACATAGCATTTATAGAAGTGATCTATATGCCTCTTGTAATGGTGTATAATGATCTTCCACTAATCAATCACTAAACAATTTTCAATTGAATGCCTCTTGATCATACTGCTTCCAACAACTTGTTCGACTAAACTTAAGTTTGCTGATATTTCCTCTATTTCCTTAATGATCATAAGCTTTGGTTGAGGTTTTTTCCCATGATGCAAAGCTATCATTGAATTTCCATGACGATGTTAGAAATAAATTATTAATAATAAATTTCTCATTCATTTTGTTATTAAACTTCATTAAAACTAAGATTGGATTTATTATTGTTATTCTCGCATATAATGCAATGTACACTCAGGATTGGAAATGTTTACTTTGGCCAGTAAGGATTTGATATGTTTAGAGCTATCAAATAATTCATTGAATGACATTCTTTGTTTTTTATTTTTTATTTAGTAAACTCAGTGCATCCATCGCCGGTAATCCCTTGGCCACGGGGCCTCCATTTAAGAGTAAACGGTTGCAAATATCACATAATATTTATTTTTCTGAAGCTATCTGTTTAGGGATTTTATCACAGTAAACATATTTCAATAAATTTTATCGGTTTGTACATCTTATTTTAGTAATCAATGCATGAAAAAAATGTATTTTAAAAAATAATATCAACAAATTACTTAATATTTTGGGATTTGTTTTCTTGGGACGCGAATGGGCAAGTATTCTTTATTTGAAAATGGAAAAGGAATTGGAAAAACCTATTTGTTGGTATTTATACTGTCACCAAATTTTTAATTTAATATCTGTGTTTTTTTTCTCTTATTTAAATCATTAATTGTGTTCTGTTAACAACGTTAGCTCTTACAACTTTGTTCTATTATCAATGTTGTCTATATGTGCGGGAGTTAACAATACTAACAAAGCAAAATTAAATTATTTAATTAGGAGTTTAGGATAGAAAAATACACATGCACCGAATTAAGAATTGAAGAAAAATATAGTTACCTATAAATAACTTTTTCCCAAAGAATTTAAAGAACTTTTATATGTGTGTGTGTAAGGAAAAAGATAAAATAAATAGGGATAATTCCAGAAAAAGACATTGAAAATAGGGAAAAGATAATTCAGTACAGCGAAATCGGAAAATCTCAAATCAGTATGTTTTGTACTTTTTTTGGTAATTATAAAAATGCCACTGAATTTTTCACAACACGATGAGTTTCGTAATTCACAACATAAGTTTCATAATTCACAATACCAGGTACTAAATATTTACAACTCACAGTGTAAATACGTAGTACCTAGTGTTATTAATTTGGATACACGTGTTGTGAATTACGAAATTCGTGTTGTGAAAAATTCAGTGGCATTTTCGTAATTACCCAAAAAAGTACAAAACAGACTGATTTGAAATTTTCTGATTTCGCTGTACTTAATTGGGATTTCTATATTTCACTTGTTTTTTTTTTAAATTTTCCCAAATAAATACTATTTGAACTTCAACATTCCAAAGTAATTATTTTTTACTAAAGTGAGTTGTCAATTACTAAACTCTTGTGATCAATACCTATACTTTTGTAGGGAATAAAACTTATTTGAGATTTTGGCATTCATGTGGTATTTTTTGTTTTTCTCCCATTTATGTTTGTATTATAGAAAGAAAAAAAAAAGGAAAAGGCAAGAATTTAATTTTAAAAGTTAAGTTCTTATGGAGGTTAAATCTAAATTATAAATTATTAATGGATTATATTAAGGGAAAATAACACTTAGGTCCAAGGATAGTAAAAATATATATATAAAAAAATGTCCCTATTTATCTTCTTGATACATATTAGCTTGTCAATAGTGCTATATGATTTGTAAATATAAGCACATACTATTATCAACTGGAGATGGTTTGATTAACATAAATGAGCTTGTCAATTATCACTCTATGACTTGTTAATATAGTAATATATACTTGTCAATGGGAAGTTATTTATTTAACATAAATAGACTTATTAATTGCCTCCCTATGACTTGTTAATATAGTCACATATACATATTAGCTACTTTAGTTAACATATATGAACTTGTCAATTACCTCTTCTTAACTTGTCAATATAGTATTTAATAAAGTAATTTCACATTTGAAATCTATATAACTAAAGTACTTATAGAATTTTTTGATAGAAAAATCTACAATAAAATTTTCTTCATAAAGGAATCTACAATGAGACCTTTTTCTTTTTATAAAGGCATGAGTACTATTTTCCCTTGGATTAAGGAAGATAAACTTCAAGCCTGGATTTTCCATATAGTACAACCTAAATATACGTTTTGGCAAAAAAAAAAAACTAAATATACTTGGGCACCACTTAATACAATATAAATTTATGCAAATAACATTCTATATATTTTTTCAATTAAAATGCTAAAATGGCCATTGATTTATACTATAAAAGTATAAACTAACAAAAGTAATTACAATTTTTTTAAGCAAAAGTAAAGCATAATGTCAGTGTCGCTTTTACCCTTTTTTTGTTATGTTTATAATCACCTCTATACTCATAATTGGGCATTAACCATTCGTTTATTTTTACAAGCTAAAGGGTATTTTAAAGGCATTGGACTAGCTGTGCAATGAACAGGAGGCTGAGAGGCGTAATCACCAGGTAACCCACCCCCACATAATTCACAGAAATTTTTTTTTTCATTGATGATAAAAGATAATATTGGGACTTGTAATAAAGAAGTTAGTTCATAAGAACAAGATCAGATTAGGTACTTGGAATGTTGGGACTTTAAATGGAAAATCTTAGGAGGTGGTAGATGTAATGAGAAAGCGGCAGATTAACATATTGTGTCTTCAGGAAACTAGATGGCTAGGAGGGAAAG
>JBAGKO010191424.1:0-14981 GCA_037177275.1 Acacia concinna
ATAAAATATGACTATTATACCCTTTTTGCAATTATTTTGTGATACTGAAAATATCATCACCAGGAAAGCTTTGCCAAAGCAAGTGAAGAATTATATAGATAAAATAATAACATTTTTATCCTTATTTCAGCATAATGCAAAGTATGATCCATGAAATCTAAAAGCTACAATTGCAAAATGTGGATAAAAGTATGTATTTAAGTTATAAAACATCCTTAAAAACCATGTAAATATCGTGTCATATCAATGAGATTAACACCATCTTCATCTATATATTTTAGCTTAAGAGTTTCTACCAATAAAGATCCAGCATTTGCAGTGAGAATGCGCCAGAGTTGTTTTACAAGCAAGGCATTGTTGACAAGGCCACTTGGCCTTAGCCCCAATCCTCCTTCCTTTGTTGGTCTAAAAACGAAGTCCTTGCTTGCTAGATGTATTCTGTTTTTGTCCCCATTTGAACCCCAAAGGAAATTACTACATCTAGAGTCAATCCTATTACAAATATATTGAGGGAGCTTGATACATGAGAAAATGTGGACTAGAAAGAACTGATTTGATCAGCATCAATCTAGAAGCTTGAGATAGTAATTGAGCTTTCCAAGCAGAAGTTCTACTATCAATTGAGTTCAAAATATAGTAGAAGACTTGTTCCTTATTCTAACCAGTGTCCACAAAAGTTCCTAAATATTTCCCTAATCTTTTAGTGTAATGCATATCCATAGATTGGGCATAATGATGCTTTTCATGACTTGAAAAATTTGGACTAACCCACTTTGTTTTGTTTATCTTTTGTCCTGAACAAAGGCTATAAATTTCCAAAGATGCTTTAATGTTATTAAAGCATTGATCATTTCCTTAAAGAGTATAGAGTCATCAGTATATAGTAAGTATGAAACTGGTTGAGACCTACTGCTGATACAGACTCCCCTGATACTCCTTGCATGCTCAAATTTATTCAAGATACATGATAGAATATTTGCTGCAATGATGTAAATGTAAAGGGATAAGGGGTCTCCTTGCCTAATTCCTCTTAGTGGATTAATGGAGGATGTTGTTTGTCCATTAAAGGTAACTTGGTAACTCACACTTGTAATGCACTGCATAACCAAAGCAATCCACTTATCTGGAAAATTCATCTTTTTTAAAACTGCATAGATGAAGTTCCAAGAAAGGGTATCAAAAGCTTTGGAGAAGTCAATCTTCAAAGCTACTTGTTTCTTTCTTCCCCTGCTAGCAAAATGAATTTGGTTCATAAGTTTCGATGCCAACATGATATTATCATAGATGTTTCTTTCCTTTAGAAAAGCACATTGAAATGTGGCAATATAGTAATCAAGAATCTTCTTCATTCTAAGGCATAGTACTTTGGATATGATCTTATAAAGCACATTACATAGACTAATTGGCCTTAGGTCTTTGAATGTCTTATTGGTAGAGTTGAATGATTTCAAGATATGCTCATTATTCCAGAATGATACCAGCATGCTGAACATATCATTCTTAATGAGTTCCCAATATTTTTGATAGAAATTGGCATGGAAGAATAGCTTCTTTTAACTCTTCCATCTTAAATGGTTCTAGGAACAATTGAAAATGTTCTGACGAAAGGGTAGGAATAGAAATTAGGTCAAGTGCCTCTAACAGACTTGTGATTGGTAATTCATCTTGACCTCTATAGACCTCTTCAAAATGTGAATTGGCCATTCCTAGTATTTCATTCAAGTTGCTAGTCCAAGATTCATTAGGTCTTTTAAAATATAGTTTTTGGACTTCCTTCTTGAAACCGTAGAGTGAAAGAATTTGGTGTTTCGTTCTCCTTCACACACCCATTTCAGTTTTACTCTTTGTGACCAAAAACTATTTTCACAATCATATAGGAATTCCAATTGGTGTTTCAGGTCTACAATTTATGTTACTTGATTCATAAGAGGAACTTGCTGAAGAGATATAGAAGAAGATAATTGATTTAAGCTATTCTCCTTTTCCTTAATCTGAACAAAAAGGTTTCCAATATGATTTTTGTTCCAACAAACCAATTCAGATAAGAGCTTGTTTAACTTACCTCTTAACATGAATGCTGGTGAGCCTTGAATTGATAATGGCACATGAATTTCTAATAATTCGATCACATTCTGGAAACTTGAACCAAAAGTCTTCAAACTTTTTAAAGTGCTTTCTTTTCCTTTCCATGTCAAATGGAAACAGAATAGGTCCATGATCAAATGCAGCAATTGGAAGAACTTCTGTCATTAAAAAGGGAAACTTTAATAAAAATCTCTGATTAATAAAGGTTCTATCAAGTTTTTTTAAAAGAAAAGCATTGCCTTTTTCTATTGTTTGACCATGTAAATGAAGGACCCTTTTGATGAATAGATATGAGATTACATGCATCTAAGCAGCTTTGGAAATCCTTCATACCACTATTTTCACTAAGGCATAAGAGTTTATCATTAGGCACAAGGATTTGATTTAAATTTCTTATAGTAATCCATGGGCTATTAATGTTTCCAACTTCATATATTAGCCAATCCCATAGAATGTGTGTTAAACTAGTAGAAGGAGGACTATAGATAAAAGACATAAAATAACAGAAAGACATATTTTTTTTCATTAACCTTGCAAAGGCACACAAAAGGAGTAATAAGAATGATTTCTACAACATAATCATCAATCTAAGTAACTAGAGTACCTCCACCTAAACTAATGGCATCAGTGCCATAGTAACTAGAAAAACCTAAGTTAACAACATGGGAGTAGGCTTTTGAGGCAGCAATTTTAGTTTTAGATAGAAACATATAGTCAGGAGAGAACCTAGAAACTAAATGCCTACTCCTTTGAATTGTTGTGGTTTTCTTGAAACCATGACAATTCAAAGGAGTAGTCTCATGGCCCTTTGGGAAGCTTTTTGGCAGCTTCCCTAGCCTTTGGAGAGTCATGCTAAGAGATTTTGATTGCTTTGGAGGCTGGATCCCAAGTGTATGCCACAAATTGTCTTTTTTTATCCTTCAGAAGAAGATGGGCCACCATTTTCTTCTTTAATCTGAACTCCCAAAGCCTTCCTATTTTATGAACAAAGATTGATCATTACATTCGAAATTGAAGTTATGATATAGACAAAAAACTTGTTATCATTAATAGTAGCATTTTCTGCAAAAAGCCAGAGGGGATCCGATAGAGGTAGCCCAGAAGAAAGAGCTAGCATTGAGCAGAAATTTAGCAAATTCTATATTATCCCTTGGAATGATCTGCCAGTCATAGTCACCAAAATGCTTCTTGATAAAAGAGATTCCAAATCCAGTTTTATCTATTCTTCCACCTAGCCATATGTTTCCACCAGCCATGCAACATATGAGGAAAAGAAAGAGAGTGGCTCGCAAGGGACCATTTAACCAAATTAATCACCTCAGATTCATCTTCTAGCGAGAAGAAATTTGTTTTAGTTGGGTCAATAACCACCTTCCCTAAGATTTTAAGGCACTCTTTTAAAAAAGAATCCACCTTTGGAGTGAAGTCAGAAAAGCAATTGCCAAGTCTTTGCCTTTTCAGGGTTAAGCCATTACTTGTATGAACAGTAGTGAGAGGGAAGGAGGAGGATCTTGATAGATACCATTCAGCATAACAGGGCCTATAGGAGATGATTGAGTTATTTGATGGTTATAGGAATCCAGGAATGTGCCTGGAACTGAAGTGTTAATGCTCAAAGGGAATCCTGATAAGAAGAGCTATCCAGTCCTGGCCTGAAAACTACTCTTGAAGGGTTAATATTTGTCCTGAGTATATAGCCCAAATTTGGCAGATTACTCCCATATTGATCAATGTTCATTATCTTACTCTCCTTTTTTTCTCATCATCGCATCTTAGCCTTTAGGTTATGAGAGAAAAATGAAAGAGAGACTATTTATTTTATGATCCAAAGGCTGAGATGGGATGATGAGAAAGAAAAGGAGAAATGAGAGAACCTAGACCCCACTCTCCCTGCAAAATCGGCAAAAATGTCTGGAGTTGGCGAAATTGTTCGTCCTTCCAAAATGAGTCAGGGGTTTGCTTATAGACTAGCATTCCTCTCGGTCTCATCTCTTGCTCGTGAGGCCTTAACTCAACCAGTTCCCATAGAGATTCTGAGCGAAAACTATTTATCTTAATATTATTCCTCATCCTCAACATCTTCAATGTCCTACCCCTCTACTTTCCTCCTTCACCTCAGTAATATAATAAGCAAGTGAATATGAAACCATACAATATTTAAGATATGAGAAATTTGATTCTCTACGATTTGTAGCACTGGAAATTGAAGAGACTCAATTGACTATAAAAGATCCCAGTAAGCAATTGGAGTTGGAGACATTTGCAGAAGATAAAAAAGGACAAAAAGAACAAAGGATGAAGAAAAGTAGAACCTGTGAGAGTGAAAGGCCAAAGCATATATCTTCATTTCTAGTAAGAGGAAGGAGATGAATTAGAACAAAGTCAAAGTGTAAAGAGAAGAACAATTTCTTTCTGTTGGATTTGGGATTAAGTTCAACTTTGATAGGCAGGACCGATTGCTCCAGAATAAAATCTAAATGAATAAAAGAAGAGATTTGATATTCAATTATTTCTTAAAATTAATTACAATTAAATCATGAAAGGTTAAATAAATTAGATATGGAAGGTTTTCTCTTAATTGGTAAGTTAGTTAGCAATTTTTTGCTAGTAATTATCGCTTGGTGTGCAAGCAAGAAGAGATTGAAAAATCACTCAGCATTTATTGCTAGTGATTACAGCTTGGAGTACAAGCTAGGAGTCTCTATAAATAGAGCCTTCCACAAAGCAGAAAAGACATCCCATAACAATTGAAATCTCCTATGATCTCTCTCTTTTCTTCCATAATTTCTTTATGCTCTGATGCACTGCTGTGCAAACCCTGGTTAGACTCTAATAGTTTTAGCATATGCGTGAGCTACGCTCTCGGATTTGATCTAACTTGATATGCATCTCTTACCTCTATTTTTTTATATTTTTTTCCAACACTTTCAATTATCAAAGAAACTATTCTTTGTGGCCTCTTCTGGTGAGGTTGGAGAAGAAGAAGAGAGGAGTTGAAAATTAAAGAACTAAGAACTAAGGATTGAAGGTCTAGTGACTGGTGAGCCAGTGCCATGGGTGTTGAAGAGGAAGAATCAGTCCCTATTTGGTTTGTACCGAGAGAGAGTAAGTGGCTTTGTTATTTCATTTTTCCAGTGTGATATGCCATCTGTCTATGACAGGTGGTGATAAGGTGACTTATTAAGGGTTATATGGAGTGACACGTGTCTTAATAGTCAATTTTAATATTAACTAACCATCAGGGTAAAATTGCTATATTTTGGTTATTTATTAGGATAAAAGTGCTGTTAAAAAGACTTTCAAATGCTCAATGCCTCTAGATAGTTACTTTCAAAGTCAAAATGAATATTTTTCCTATTGTATTTCATCATATAATGTCACTATAAATTACTCCCTCTCTTACAAAAAGAAGAGGGGGCTAAGGTACAATTTTTTTGTTTGATATGTAGAAACTAAAAAATAAATACAACAAAAGAGGGAAAAAACTTAGGGCTTGTTTGATGAGCTATTTTGAGAATAGTTTTTTTTTTGTTTTTAAAAACAAAAAAACAAAAAATCTGTTTGGTAGTCTATTTTTAAGTAAATGTTTTTGAAAATAAAAAAAACATTGTTTTTAAAAATAAAAAAAAGAAATTTTTTTTTATGTTTTTAAAATCTGTTTTTAAAACTGAAAAATTACCAAAATGCCCTCCGGTACCCTATCCAAATCCCTTTATACTCAGTGTAACTGTACTTTATAAAAATTTAGACTTTAGTTCAATCCTACACAATTTCACATGTATAATCTATTTTTGACCTTATATTGTAATTCAATATCGAATTACCATAATACCCTTGGCATACCCAATTAAGGTATTTAAATTTATTTTTGTCATTTTGCATTCAAGGCTTTTCAAACTTCGTGGTCAACATAAACCTCACTTAATTTTCCCTCCTAAACGCAATGGAACCATTATAATTGCTAAATTCCATCTCTAACACCTATTTTCTTTGGTTGGCCGAATTTAGGCCCTTATGTAACACCCCCAAATTTCAATATGCAAGCCTAGTAAACAACTATCTCAATAAATAATGAATTTTGGAAAAATTTTAGGAAAAGTGTTGTAGATGCAACCATGTTGTTATAATATTCTGGATGACCAAATGATGTTCACAAATCATAATATTTTTCAGGATGAAAGTAGACATTATAAGCTTTAATTTGATGGGTCAAACAAATTTATTGGATTTATATACTAAGAGATATGAATTTTTGAAGTTCACTCAGTGAAATTCGCTGGTTTCTGGAGCAATGTGCAAAAGAGAATTTTCTAGAAAAGTTTTAATCTCATTTGATTATTGAAATTATTTTTCCCTAAAACTAGACTTAATAAGAGACATTTTGGCTTTGGAATTACTTCAATTGGTGGTCTATGCAATTAGATATGGATTTTCAAAATTGGGCAAAAATTCTATGCAAAAAGTCTAAAAATTTGTAAAATGTAAGGGTAAAATGATAATTTGCAAAATAATTAAGGAAAAATGATTTTCCTTGAATCCATGAAGTAAGTCGGTCAGATGAGACAGAAGGGTTGTAGAAATGGATTTTTATGAAGCTCCAATAAAATTAAAACAAGAGGAAAAAAAAGGACCAATAGGAGAGCTAGCACATGCATACATTTCTCCATGACTCTAAAAGCTTCTCCAGCCTTTCCAAAGGCCCTATGTTAGCCTAAAACAATAGAGGAAGAAGGAGAGAGTGAGAGCTCAAGAACAAGAGGGAGCCAAGGTAAGTTACTGTAAAACACAGATTTTTTGTGGTTTTTAGTAGATAGAACTTCTCTTCACGTATTTTCCTCCATAAAGTTGGTGGATTGAAGGAAAAATCATAAGAAGGAAGTGAACGTTCAGAGAGACAGAGATAAAGAGGGAAAAATCTAAGGTAACTTCTGAAACTTCGATTCTTTCGATTCAAGATTACTGTTATGACTGTTTGTAGTTGTTTTGCTTGGTTTGGACTTGTTTTGTAATTTGGGAGGCATGAACCCTAAGGGGAGGTACTGCCCAAATTTTAATTGATCATGTAAGAAATGGATTAGATGGCATAAACAAGTGATTAAGGTATAAAGAAGGTGTTTACCGAAAGAAACATTGAGAATCCATTTTTTTTTTCAATTTTTGTAGAATTTTGTCCAAACCTTATTTGGACATGAAAGAGGTTGATTTTGATGGTTTAGATGCTTCCAATGGGTTTAGGATGAAAAATTGTATGGGGTTGAGGTTGAGAAATCACTTTGGAAGCAATAAGATTGGAATTAGCATTTTTGCCCAAAATGAGTAACATTTTAGTTTGGCAATGGATTCAGCACGCGAAATTGTGTACGGGTAGCCCGGGTCATAATTTTTTAGACCAGTGGAATTATACAGGGTATGAAAGGAAGTAGACCAGTACCCCTAAGGACAATTTCGTAATTGTGCATTTTGAGTGGATTTAATTAATTATGAGTCTGAAAGTGAATATTGAATGAGTAATAACTCATTCCATATATATTTGGCATATTAGGATTCAATATTTGTCATGATGGCATAATACCACGACAGTGGTACAAAGCTAACCGCGACAACGGTGCAGAACAATACCATGACAGTGGTGCATTGCATATCTATTTATTGCATTTTGCGTAATAGAAGGTTGTTACTATTAGGATTCTTTTGAATCTCACCTTTCCAATATATTATAATTCAGTTAGCTGGCTGAAGAGGTTACGAGGGTAATGAGTAGAAACTGGCAACTGGAGAACTAGGACCCACGCAATCGTTGCCGTGAGAAAGCTACAATACTGCAATTAAATTTTATTTTGTCCTATGACTGGTAAATATTGTGTAATATCCTATGGGATACTGTAAAGACATAAACACTATATATTAGTAAATATTAATGTTATTCTCGTTTGCCATACAAACTGCGGTCTATTACTCTGATTAATGTTCGATATAAAGAAGGGTTTGACACCTTATATGCCAATAATATGGTTTTTATACAATTTAACCAGCAAAACTTACCCCTTTTGCTCCTAATCATCAATACAATCATTTAAACACTAACTACACATGATTTAGAGGAAAATTGGGCAACATGACACCTAGGGCTCATCATTCCCAAATTCAAAATTTAAACCAAAACGGCCACTCTGACCACAAACTGTCGCAACAGTAATCGTAGACCAAAAGAATTGTGGTTTTGGAAGTTACCTCTTAGAATTTCCTTTCCTTCTCTCTCTAGGCTAACCTATCCTTCTCTTTCTTCTTATGATTTTGGCTTCGAACCAGCAAATTGATAGGGGAAAAAGGGTTTAGAGAGGTCCTATATACCCAAAACTACAAGAAATTATGTTTTACGTATGATATCTTACCTTAAAAATCCAAGCTATGAAACTTTGGCTCACTTCTTCTTACTTGAGTTCTCTTCCTCTCTCTATTTTTAGTTGCTGGTTGAACTATGGAGCTTGAAAGGCTGGAGAAGACTTTTAAAAGAAGTCTACATATAAGGTCCATGTGCTTGCTTTCCTATTGGTCCACCTTTCCCTCTTGTTTTAATTGTTACTTTGGACTAAATAAAATTCATTTCTGCCCCCTCCTCTAACCGACTTGCCTCTAGAATTTAGGGAAAATAATTTTCTTTTAATTATTTCACAAATTACCATTTTGCCCTTACATTTTTACAAGTTTCACTCAAATTTGAAAATTCATAACTAATTACAAAAGTTTCCAATTGAGGTGATCCCAAAGCCTAAACATCCCTTATTGAGTCTAGTTTTAGGGAAAATTACTTTATTTGACCACAAATTCATTTTTGAACACTGATCCAGAAACAAGCGAATTTCACTGGGCATACTTAAAAAATTCATATCTTTTAGCATATACATCCAAATGATTTGGTTGACCTATCAATTTAAATATTGGAGTGTCTAATTTCATTTTGTAAAATCTCATGATTTTCGGAAATCATTGATCATCCAAAATTTTAGAACAATGTGGCTGCCTCTATAGCACTTTTCTTGGAATTTCTCCAAAATTCAATAGTTATTGAAAATATTATTTATTAGGCTTCCATATAGAAATTTTGGGATATTACAAAGATAAAAGGGAGGAAGCCAAGTGTGATCGCTCAAGCCAATGAGAGGAGAGGAGGCTCAGGTGATTTTTTTTTGGGAAATTTACACTGAGGTCCCAAAATAGAAATTAATTACTGTCAGGTCCCAGGGTTGTTAATGGGGACTTGCCAGTAATAAATTTCTTAACTTGGGACTTGGGAGGAGTATATTTTTTTCACGGGACCTATTTGATGTATATTTCCTTATTTAGGACTTGAGTGTAATTTTCCCTTTTTTTTTGGGGTGAGGGATAGATAGAGAAGGGGCAAAAGCTTCATCATGGGACCAATAATATTAGAGGAAGCTCCATCTTTTTCTTTTTTTTAAAGTTAATTATTTACAAAAGTGGATGCCAACATGGAGTAGTTTCCTAACAATTAGTACAAAAGTTTTTAAAAAAATTATGAACTTTTTTGCAGGACAGCACCTCTAAATTTTACTGTTAGCCCTTACTTATGGCAGGGGAATACCGTGCTTACATCAAATATTACTACAAACAAATGCAAACTGTCACGCCTTCCCTTCATAGCTTTTACCTTACCACATGAAAGCTATTGGAATTACTAGTTATGACTTTAAGTTGGGAAAATAGGGGAAAAAGTTTCTTCTTTATCGGCTTACTATTCACTCATCCCCTAATTTCGACCAATTTTAGAAAATCATAACTAATTCTAAAAAAATTGGAATGACGTGATTCCAGGCTCATTTGAAAGCTCTCAACATCCTTTATAAGGGAAAAATAATCTCACATCCTGATTGCATAGCCTCAGCCACGTGCAACCCCTCAAAGTTTCACTAGTCATATGGTCAATTTGACACTATTCATTTGGTCATTTTTCTATTTTTCAAGAATTTTAGTCTAACTTTGGGAAGGCATACTTTCTCTACAAAATTCTAAATGACATGATTTACCACTCCATTTGCAGCTAAAAATATCCCATATTAGCATGCAAAGGCTTGTGGTCAGATACAATCATTTGCTTAAATCATGGCTAACCCAATTTCAAGTCCAAACTAGCCAAAACTCAAGTGCCAATTTAACCATATTACCTTGTTATGCTATTTTTCCATTTTTCTCATAATCCTAACGTCACGTGGATAACATGACGATATAGGTAAAGGCAATCATATATTTTACATTACATTCAGTAGCATACAGAAACAGTCCAGACCAGTTTAGTATCCAGTACATTACATTATACAGTCATCCATACATAACATAGGGAAGCAAAATAAACATTCTCAATATACTTCTTCTCCTTGCTTCCTGAAGCACCTTCACCTGTATTGTAGAGAGGGTAATGTTTGTTGGGAAACCTCAGTAGCAGAACATTAACCAGTAACATATAATGCAATGTAAGTCATGTAATATGCAAAACTCGTAACTTGCTCATATAGTGCCTTCTCTCTCGGTACTCTCTGTGTATAGGGAGCATGCTTATGACTCAACCTCTTTCACGTGGCCATGTCATAACACAGGGAGTCACACATCTCATACATACTTGCTCAACCATAACATGGTAACACATACATTAGCATAAAGCATACAAGCAAAGCAATCATAAGCAGGGGTTAGAATTCTAGCTACCAGTTATTCTGAGCTAATACAGGTGTCTCTTACTGCTTTCTGGGATACTGGATGATTCCTCAACGATGCCTAGACATAACATAACATCACTGCATTAGTGTATGCTACTATTACTAGTCAAGAACCCCTTTTCTCCTTACTCTTGGGTTGCGAACCACACTTATCCTTTCTCTGATTTCATAGGCTTATCCTACACAACTTTCCCCTTTGAATCCATCTGTGACCTCTGTTTCATGAAAATCAAAATCCTCCCTACCCTCTCCTTGACCGAAACATCCCCTTAACTTGGGCCCCCCAGTGATTTTATCGGTTCGGCGTTTCATACGTGTCCTTTCACCCTTTTCTTAGGTAAAACACCGCTCTGAACACGTTGGAAGCATCAAACCAATTAAAATCACATCACATCGCATTCTACGGGTCATGGCCGAACACTCCCTTCTCACACCAAGGAAAAATCTCAACTTCTATCAAGCCTATACACCGATACCTAGCCTTTTCTAACCCAAATAAACCTCATATAACCTCAAACTCTTCCTCCTCTTGCTTAACTAGATCCATGGACAGCATTTCCCCTTATGAAATGCCCTACAAACCGAGGAGAAGAGGAGAAGAATAAAAGAGAATACAGGCTATAACATACCTTGATTGCTTGCTCAATTAGTGTGGCTTGAATCTCCTCAAAATTCCGTGCAAGAAGGCTGAGTCTTCAAAAGGCCAAAACCTCCCCAAGGGTCCCAAAATTTCATGCAAATGAAGGGGGAAAGGCTCCTTATATAAAACTTATGTAGGGGAACTTTTGGCATTTTGAAAGATTCAACCAAAAGTCAACAATTTCATCTCCCTCTCATCCTTCGTCATGTGTCCTTCTTTACACCCTTTTTGAACTCTCTTGGCTTTTCTTGAGCTCTCTTAACTTAATTCTTAAGGGGGAAAAATGTGCAGCTGGTCTGTGGGACCCACCTAAGCCAGTATATTCCCATAACTGTCCTTACTGCCTTATTTAATCTAGAAATTCTAAAAAATTCATTATAAACTGAAAAATTCTGAAAAATTACCCAAAAATTCAAAAATAGCCCAGAAGGCTACCACAAACATTTTAGAATTTTTTGAGGTTTGGAGCTCCAGAAAATAATTTTTTTGCAAAGAAGTTCCTTATACTGGCGATAACTGATACTCCAGAATTTTCTAAAATTTCTCTGGACTTCTTCTCAACCTCTAACCAACTTCATTCATCTTCTCTTATGCTCTAATAATTTGCTCAAATCCCAGTGCAGAACAATGAGGCCTTTATATATCTGCTGTAGTTAATTTCTGGCCAAAAATCCGGTTTGGCCAAAAATTAATAAAATATTCATAAAATCACTAAAAATTCATATGGCTTCTAAAAATCATTCTGACTATCCCATGATGTTCTGGATACTCTAAAATAATTTTTGGAATTTTATGGGAATTTTTGGAGCTTTTGGACATGTCCAAAATTCAGCCTCTTAATTTTGACGAATTTTCATTCTTTACACATAGGTCTTTCCCCATACTTCACTTCAAAATTCAAGAGATCTCTCTCTCCTCTCTTGATTATAACACTATACTCATCCCAAATATCTTATCTAGACCTCAGAAAATATTAGGGTATGACCCTCGGTCTACCCTAAATTTTCTATCTAGACCTTAAAGATTCTTGGGATGTTACATGTTCAATGATTAACAAAATGACATGCTTTTATTAAATCTTTATGCTTCACAATCATCTTCATATTCACTTGAGGAAGGGATTGTAGCTCCAGATGCTTCTGTAAAATAAATTAAGAAAAAACATATCCATTAATAATTTAAAATGAATTAAAAAATGTAACATTATAAATTGAAAATGCTATTGAAAATACTAGTAATAACACTTGCACTCTCATCAAAATTATCATTATCAAGGTCCTTAAATTTGGAGGGTGTGAGTAGTCAATTACCGTATAATTATTAACAAAAAAATAAACATAATATAATTAGCACATTATGAATTATGGAATATAATTACTATATAATTATTCAAGCAAAAAAGTTACCATATAATTAATTAAAAAAACAATATAACTAAATGGGCGGGTATGAGCAGCCCAAAAGTGTGCCCATAGCCTGCCCATTTAATTTTTAAATGGGCGGGTTTTAACCCACCCCATTATGGGTGTCTTTTTGGGCGGGTTCAAAACAGGACACTTTCACTAGGTTGTGGGTGAGCTCACTAAATTGTGGGCTTCTTACTTAGCCCTAGTGGCTACGCAGTAAGCAATTAAAGTCAATATTAACAGTAAAAATAAACAGATGTTAAATGAGAGGCAAAATTGTTATGATTTTAAATTTCGGGGCAACATTGAGACAAAAAAAATTTCAGAGCAACATTGCGCCTTCACAAATACTTGTAGGGTAAATTTTCTATTTAACCTTATTTTGAATCTAGTATTGAAAAAACACATATAGGCTACTCAATTCAAAATTTATGGAAAGTCAGGTTAAGAAATTTAGGGGAAATTTTGTTGAACTGTTTAAACATTACTCACACACATACTATGCACTGTGTTCAATTTCCAATGACAACACAGTCCCTGCTCAATCTCAAAAAACCTCCCTTCCTAATTAATTGTCTCACTGCTGTTATCTTATTTTCAATTATGTTAAATAAAAAGATCTGGAAAGCTTTTAATCCATAGTCTCCTTTCTTCGCCAAAAAAAATAAGATAGAGTACTAATAAAGTTAATCCTTTTGCCAAAATCAGTTTTATTCACAACGATGGAACTTGGAAGGATAAAATTTGGGCAAGTTTTATTTATATTTAATTTTTAATGGAAAAAAATATAAAATGTAATTCCGAATAAAGTTGAATAATTTAAAGAAAGGGGAAGCATTTGCATATTTCAGATATTTTGTATATTTCAGGAAATGATAGGCACATGCTAAATAAAATAGAAGATGTGGACGGCTTAGGTAAAATGATTCTCTCATTACCTAAAAAACTTTGAAATTTTAACAATAAAATAGAAGTTAGATATGGAACATACATTAATTATAACGATGATGAAAATATATTGTTAAAAAAATTAGTTGTGCAGACTAATTGGGGGCCTGTGTCCAATTACGAGTTAAACTCTCTACCCCCTACCCCAAACGCACAAAAAGTTGCACAGCCGGTTGAAAGTTGGTGAAGTAAGGCTTTTATTGTTAGGAACATATCAGAGATACTTGCTGATCGCTGATGCTACTATTGGCTAGTACTTGCTTGACAAACAATAAAATTGCGATTTCAAAAACACTTTTTCAACAAGTTATTAAGACAAAACCCCTTTATATATATATATATATATATATTATCCTCCCTAAAAGTTATTCTTTAAAATTTAATCCAAACAAACATGTAAAGTTGATTGGGAAATTAAAGAACACGTTTAATTAAACAAAGCTGTACTATTATTGATTAATTCAAAATGATGATAAATAGCAAGATCATTTTTAGCAGGGGGTGTGCAGTTTGAGATCCGGGAGTGTTTAATTAATGATATTTAGTTTAGTGAACAAAAAGGGCGTAGGGTCGTTTACGTGGGAGTCACGTGCAATGTTGACCCCAGACTCATTCAAAGGTTACATATTTGAACACCAACCATGCATCATGGCTTGCACATCTCCAAAGCACTATATTATATATATCTATATATATAAGACACGGCCTCTTAAACATGTGCAATTCATCACATGGGCCATTGTATTGAAAACCAGATCGGTTGGTTCAAATTAGAAACTAGTGAATTGATCCTATGTTTAGTTTGGTTTAACATTTTTTTTAAGGGTGAACCGGAATTTTTTTAATAAATATTTTTATTTCATTTAGAATTTTATATTAATAAGTATAAAATCTTGACTTTCTCACTGGTTTATCTCCTATTAGTTATCCAATGTAACTTACTAACCTTTGATTTAGTGCCTCAACTGGTTCAGTAACCAGTCCAATTTTTAACACATTATATGGGGCGTGTGGATATGTTGGGTGAAATGTTATATACAAGATTAGTTTTGATAATGTCAAACATAGATGCATCATATAAAAGAGCAAATAAAGATGCATCACATTAAAGAGCAAAAAGTTTGCATGATATATTTATTATCTTATATTGACTAACTAGTATGTTGAATA
>JBAGKO010191440.1:0-14978 GCA_037177275.1 Acacia concinna
AATTAAAGGCCAAATTTCTTGAAATAATTCAAGAAAAATAGTTAGAGGTTATCGTTTGGCCTAATATTTTTAGGAAAAATTCTTTATGAATTAAAGAAGCTAAATAACGAAGAAATCCTTTATAATGTGATAAGGAAAATTTTCTAGATATTATTTAGTCTTGCAGCATTGAAGCAAAGGACCAAACTGAAAACCTAAAGTTATTGAGGGTAAAATACTCATTATTCACCTTATACCCCTTCACTTTACTAAAAAAAACACACTCTCTCCCTCACCCTTTCCATTCAATCTAGCAACACAAGTCAAAGGTAGAGAATTGAGAGTTAGCATCGCAAGCCAGAGCAAGAGAAAGCTACGATCACATAAGGGAGCAGAGGAATCCATTGGAGAAGAGGTTAATCGATGCATGCAATACCAGAAAATGAGTTCGGTGATTCTCCCAAATTCCTTTTCACCTTCAATTTTTTGATTTTGAAGTTTGGGTTTGGCTAAAATAATGGGTTATGGTTCGAAGGTAAGAAATTAGTGATTAAGGGTTCATAAAAGCAACTAAAGGTAGAATGAACTTCATAATCGGTGTTGCACACCACATTAGCAATAGATAATCATCACATGTATTCAAGGTCAACCATACTAAACTGCCACTGATCCCTTACTTGTTTTGTATCATTGTTATGGTTTGTTCTGTACCGCTATCACAACTTGTTTTATTCTTATCTCATTACCTTAGCTGGGTCCCAAATGGGGCTGATGGTACTTGTACTTTTCCCATGGTTAGTACTTGTGCTTTTCCCACACCTCAACTAGGTTTAACATGTGTAGTGTATATTTAACAAGTGACCACAAGGCACACAACCCCAGCTCCTGTTGTATGATCAACTGTCGTTGAAACCCTTACTTGGTCCGTACACAACAGAATGAGCACATGTATTCAGGGTCAACCGAAACTGAAACGCCTACTTGTTCTGCAACATAGTCCATCATGATTTACCACAGTCCATCGTGGTTTCTATTTCACACCATAACCCATCATGGTATTGGGTTATCATGACCAAATTTAGTTTTGGTCATAAGTTTTTTCATGGCAAGGAAGATTACAAAAAAATTGGCAATTTCCATTTAAATGTATCCTGTATAAATTTGGTAATTACCACTCTTAGTGCATGTTTGAAAAATTCTAATTTATCCTTAGTCTTATTTGTCTTTATTTTAGTTGTCTCATCCCACTCACCGCCTAGTTGCCACTAGCATGATTGTCAGACCTGCGAGTTGACTCTAAATTTACTAGCTTTATATTTCTATCTTATAAAACGAGTTAGTAGATTACAACAAAGCTTTAATCCCGCTACGTAGGGTCGGCTACATGGATTATACGACGCCATTGTGCTTTGTGGAAAACTATATCTTTGGATAGATTATTGACCAAAAGGTCCCCCTCTATAACCTTACTGAGTGTCCACTTCATCCTCCCCCAATCTCTTTTTATAAAAAGAGTTAGTATTTATTTAAAATCATACTTACCATAAACTTGGTTAAATGGATAAGTTTACACACTAAGTTTACTATTTTATATTTTTACCTTACAAAATTGTGTAATTCACTCTTAACTCATATTATTTTATTCATTTTAATCTTGTTCAATGACTTTATATATAAACTAATTTATAGAAATTTTTTATTGGGTATGATAAATTTTAAATTTATGAATTTAATTTCAGTTATTTATATTCAAAACTCAAAATATATTAAAATTAAATTATTGTCATTTTTATATTTGCATCATATACTTTTTATACCTACTTATTAATAACAGTAAAATCTTGTGGGTTCAAAATTCGAGTTCACATTCTTATCACAAATTTATTTAAACTCATAAATTTGACAATATTGGCCCCCTGTACCACAATAGAGAAAGTGCCATGAGAAAGAGATCAATAACCAAAAAAAGTCAAGATTCGGGGTTAGCTACAATAATCTGATGGAGGTATCGTCCATTTATATAGCGTTAGGTAAGAGAATATTAAGTCAGAAAATAAATACTTCAAGCCTTACCAAACAATGAACGGAGGATTAGTTCTTGGTCTACCGGGCTGGGGATACCTTACAAAAGTAAAAAAAAAAAAAAAAATCTCATTTGATACTTCAGCCCTTACCAAACACAAGTATATGTATGGCATTTTAAACATTTGTACAATAAAGCTCTTGTGGAAGCTACAACTAATAAATGAAATGTGAAATTTATTCTATACGAATTACTAAAAGCAAAATAATTAAGAGATGCAAAATATATTTTAAAATAATAACAATTAAAAACTATAATAATAATAAACTAAATAATTATATTTTTAATTCAAAATCAACCTAATACTTATTGTTAAGCAAGTGCCGGGGCTTGTATTGTCAAAGTGTGTCACTCTGACCTAAGTGGCTAACTCATGTCTCATTTCGATTGGTTGAGATGGAGAATTAAAAAAAAAAATCGTTCGCTTTTTTATGTTTAAAATTATAATGTTACTTTATTTAGACATAACGTTGCTCTTTTAAATCTTTCTTGTATTTTTTTATTTTTTGGTACTATGGAGATGATAAAAAGATCAAGTAATCACACAGCACGCTCTTACTTGGCCAAAACCAATAAAATCCTCATGCAGAATCTGACATAGTACAATTGGTGAATGACACCCGATTCCAAGCTTAGGAGACGTTGAAGTTGCTCTTTAAACTTGATTCCACTTCCATACCAATTCTCTCCTCCCAATTGCGTCCTACCGGTTGGCATAAGTGCAATCACTGACAATTCTCACTTTTGTTTTAAAAGAGAAGCTCGAATTTTCTTTTTTATTTTTTTTATCAAAACGAAATCTATAATTTTTATTAGTAATACACTAATTATTTTCTATATAAATATCATTTAATTTATTTTTCTATATAAAAACCTTTGAGAGAACATTTATTATTATATTTTTTTCTCTATGCTCATGCAAGAAATGACCAGGGTTAAACCAAACAAAATATTTATTCATTTAATAAAGTGCACTTGATTCAATGAACAAACAACATAATTATTACTTGAAGACAAATGATGATCTTTAGTGTGGGTTATGGTATAAATCTACCTATGAAGTGTTTCGTCATGGACATATGCTAATATAAACATTTCTTGGATGCAAACATTTTTTAGATGCAAAAGGTACATAAAATGGAGTAAAACAGCCATGACTATTTAGTTTACTAATGTTGATCATTTCATAAACATACAAGTCAAGAAAATGATCCAAAAATATAGTCTCCACACGCATTGCATGTCATTTTTATTCTCAAAGAGATTATCTTTATCTCAGATTTTGTATTCATTAAAGAAATATTATTTTAAAAAAAACAAAGGTAAAAAATTCAATTAGATCTTAACGGTCTACAATGATGGTTAGCTCTTGGTACTCGACATTGTGATGAGCACTGAAACTGATTCCTTAGTTAGGGGCTTAGGACCTAAGGTTGTTAAACGCTTGAGTTTAAATAAACTGGTGACAAGAAATGTACACTTAAATTGTAAACTCATGAAATTAAAGTTCAACTTTACTAACAATTATGTGTTGAAGATACATAATAAAATAATAAAAGTATAAAAATATAAATAATTTAATTTAAATATATTTTAAATATGTATCACTGAAATTAAATCTTTCACCACTTATAATTTATCATATCCAATGAAAACATTTTTCTATGAAGTTCGTATATAAAGCTATTGAAAATGATAAAAGAAAACAAAATAACAGAAGTTTAAGAGAAAGTGACACAATTTTATAAGTTAAAAACAATAAATTCGATATGTAAACTCACGAGTTTAACCGAGTTTATGGCTAGTATGAGTTTAAATACAAATGGACACAAATTTGTAAGCTAGAAACATAATATCGGAGAATCAACAAGTGAGTTGGACAACAATGCTGAGCCTATTAGCCATTATTGATAAACTTGTAAGTTGACTCTCCGATTTTATGTTTCTAACTTATCAAAACGAGTTATATTTTAATTAAACTCATGCTAGCTATAAATTCAACTAAACTGATGAAATTACATACCAAATTTATCATTTTTACATTTTTACTTTATAAAGTTGTGCCAACCAGCTCTTCAACTTGCGTTGTTTTAATCATGTTCAAGGACTTTATATAAAATTCATAGAAATTTCGTCATCAGATATAATAATCTGTAAGTGTTGATGGATTTAATTTTAGTTATTTCTATTTAAAATCATGTTCAACTTGCGTTGTTTTAATCACCTACTTATTAATAAAAGTAAACTCATACAACTCAAGTTTACAATCTAAATTTACATTTTTATCACAAGTTTACTTAAACTTGCGAGTTTGAGAACCTTGTTATTAGTCATTACCATTAAAGATAATAGTTGCTTTTTCGCCACACAAATTGGCTCATTATGGAACCAAGTGTATCCCAGCTCCCCAACTGCATAACTAATTAATGCTGATTGAATCAAATGCCTAAAAACTAATAAATGTCAACATCAATATTAACATCGCTACGTCCCAAATTATAAAAAATGTTTAACTGAATCGTGTGATTCAGTTAAGAACAATAATTATTGTCGTCAAACTCACGAGTTGACTTTCCAATCTTACCGATTTTACGTTTTTATCTTATAAAATCATGTCACATTTATACTTAAACTTAATTAGGTATAAACTTGATGAAACTTGCAAGTTTACCTACTAGCTTTACCAATTTTATGTTTTTCCCTACAAAATTAAGTCAACTCACTATTGAACTCATATTATTTTGTTCAAGTTAATTATGTTCAATAGCTTTATATGTGACTGTCACATAAGTTTCTTTGTTGAATATGATAAATTATAAATGTTGATGATTTAATTTCAATTGTTCATATTTAAAATATATTTAAATTAAATTATTGCCATTTTTTATTATATTATATACTATTAACACCTATTTATTAGTAAAGGTAAATTCTTACGAGTTTACGATCCGAATTTACATGCTTATCACGAGTTTACTTAATAAACTTATGAGTTTGACAACTTTGATAATAAGTATGTTAGAATTGTTACTATTTTTACTAACATACTTTTATTAATAAGGAGATATGTAATAAGAGAGAGAATACCTTTATTAAAGTCCACCACTCTCTCCCCTACCCCTCTCTTCTTTCATGGGAAATAATAATTTTATGGTCAACATAAGCATTAATACATTGGTATTAAATAAGGGCAAAACTGAAAAAAAAATTAAAATACAAGATATTCTTTAAATATTTTTTATATTTTGAAATGAAGTAAAGGTGACAGTTGTTTCTTATAATTTGAGATGGAGGGAGTATGTTCACAGTAATTAAGTTTGACAAAAATTTTGGACAGAATCTTCTTTCAATCAATATTTGTACAATTACAAAACAATACTCATCCGAGGCTAAAATAGTTAGGGAGAGATTTTTTTTTTTGGATGAGTTGAACTTTTTTTGTCTTCCTATAGTTAGGGAGAAATTTTTCCACATTAAATTATTGTATCTCCATTTATTATTCTATTCCTCATTTTATTTTCTACTTTTATTGACTCAATGCCATCATTTTCATTAGGAAGATTTGATATCTGTCACACTTTTCCTAAAATCTTAAAATAGTTTTTAGACAAAAAAGTCAATTGCTCCCAAAACCATACCAATCATCATTATTTCATCTAACTAGTTTTTTTTTGTCCCAACTTACTTCTAAGACTTTTTATTAGTATCACAAGCATACACATATAATGAGTGAGACACAATGTTTTAAAAATCGGACTGGACATTGAGCCGAAGAAGCTAGCGGGTTATGGTTCAAACAGTCGGATCGGTTAGACCGTTCGGTTGAACCGCTAATACAATAATTAAATTAAGAATAATATTACATACATATATAATAATATATATATGTATGTATGTATAGATAGTTGAAACAAAATTTTCGTTTGTTATGGTTGAATCTACATTTCATGACTGAGACATCATATTATAGATAATCTTTTTCTTTAGTTAGATCTTTTATTTTTTATGATATTTTTTTATTATTTTAAAGTATTAAACACGTCTTCTTAGTTGTTATATATTTATATCCTTTGCGTCTTTCTTCCTTGTGATATTCTCCTCTTCTTCTATATTTTTGTTTTTAATTTGAGTCACTTGATTTTTTCAACCCCGCTCCGATTCGCGGTTTGACCCCGAGTTTTGACTCAATTGGTGGTTTTAAACAGTTTGAAACGGTTGAACCATGTAAACAATCTAATCCTACGAAACAAGCTGTTAGGTGTTTCGGTTCATGGTCAGACCAGTCCAACCGTCCGGTCTGGTCCGGTTATGTAATCATTGGTGAGACATTAATATATATATATATCAGCATACACATATAATTAGTGGAATACTCATGAACGACACAAACTAAATTTTGGTGGCTGGAGTGTTTCTATAGTCGCTCACAGAAGGCAGCCCTGGCCTAGCGGCTTCCAATGACGATTGAACCTATAAAACTTACTTTTTATTTTTGTTTCAATCAAATTTCATAATTTGTTGAAGGTCGACTAAAATAAAAAGTTGTTCCTGTGGTGTTAACTGAAATTTTCCCATTTCTATATACCATAAAAGCCAAAATGAGTGTAGTGCAATGATTTAAGTCATATCTCAGGATGTTGTAACATAGAAATAATTGAATTTAACAATTCAACTGAGTGGAGATCATTCTTGAAATTAGTATCATCTCGTTTTACTAACATTGTATCATTTGGGTTTTTCAAATAAAGACTAAATACGTAATTAAAGGTAATTACATGTCAAATAAAATAGGAGACAGGTCAAAGCAATATTGTATATATTTACCAATTTGGGTTATAAAGCGACGGTACATTAGGGTAAATTTGGAAATTATGCTCAAATTTTAAGAAAAAAATCCTTTGAGGACAAGAATATAAAGAAAAACTCATTGGACTATTTTTAAAGCTTAATTGAGGTATAAATGGAAAATTTACTTCGGAAATAAATTTTAAATGATTATTGAATTTTGGCTAAAATAAATTTAATTACCAAAGTATAATTATGAAGAATAACAAGAAGCCTCTCATAATTATGCAAAAAAAAAAAAGGAACAATCCTTTTAAGTTTAATGTGAATTTATAAACGATATTTCTTTCCCTAAAAATGGATAATTTATTTTAAATAATTTTCAAGAAAATTTACTCAAGAATGAGGCTTTTCCTTAAAAATTATGGAAAAAAATACTTGGGGATCAAATATCAGCTTGAGAATAATTTGGAAAACACTCCCTAATATATGTAAATTTTTTATGGTCTCATAATTGTAACATCATATATTTTTTATCCGAAGGTTTAACGACTATTAAGATATGTTTTGTTGGAGAAATGAGCAATTAGATGATTCTTTATGGTTGAATAGATCTTGGAGGTATTAGTTGTTGATTGGGACAATATTACAGTGTGGTTTGTCGTGGCGAACATTACTAAATGGGTGGGTAACACTATACTGTGTTGTTTGCTTTGGCATATGTTACTAAATGGGGAGAAACTTTTGTGCTTTGTTAGGATATGTTGGGTCGACTTTGGTGTGCATTTATAAGATTTCAAGAACTCGCGTAAGTGTTTCTTGATAGATTTCAAATTTTCATGAGGTTGGTTTGACTGAATCTTTTGAGTTTAAATGGACGGTTTGGATTAGAAAATATGTTAACTCATTTCCATTTTGCTAAATATAAATATTTGGGAAGTTTTGATCTTGGGTCTGATGTTAGTGTTAGATATTTGTTGGATAATGATATTGTGATAATTTATTTTGAGGTTTGGTGGCCTAATATGAGTTTTATTTGAGATTTAAACGGGTTAAATTGTTGTTTAAGCTTGAGATCCACATGTAGGTATTTTGAGGATGGAGCCTTAAGTTATAAATTAAATATTTTGATTGATTGGAATAAATGTAAGTTGATAAATGGTTTCAATAAGTTGTTTTGAGATCTTGGGCAACAATTTTCAGTTTTAGAATTTGGTTATTGTTTATGGTGAGAGTTGGGATTTGTATAAGGTGTAGTGCCTCTAACCTTCTGTCTAACCAATCATTCAGTTAATGAATTAGTATGTGGTTACATTTGCTTGAGTAGATTGAGTTGTGATTTTTAGCTTCAGCATGAGGCCTTGCTTGTGTGATAATTTTCTGAGCTTTGGCGAAAATGTAACTGCTTTTCACTCATCATGGATGTTAATATGCTGTCTGAGATTGATTTTGGTTTAATGAAGTTATAAAATTCTATTTGCTATATTTTGAACTTTGTTGATTGATAAAGTACATGCTTATTGTATGTTTATATATGGAGAAAATACATTTGAAAGAGCATTTTGGACATTAATTAGTGAAATATGTGAATAGGGGCATTTTGGTCTTTTATGTACAAAAATAGATAAAAATAATTAAAATGGAAGAATTTAATAATTAAATAAAAATGACTTAATTGTAATTAAATTTTGTTCAAGGGATTTAGGTGAAAGAAGGTCAAAATTAGAAGAAGATGATGAGAAGGACCTGAGTGAAAAATTGGAAAGTTGCTGCCATGTGAAGACAGAGGGACTTAAATGAAAAACTCAAAAAGGTGAAATCATCAATTCTGAAAAAGAGAGGAGGTGGGGTTTTGTTGTAATTTGCACCAAAATAAGGAAGAGTCGTCAAAACAGCATGCAATCACGACTTTGAGTAAGAGACTTTGGGGTGATGATTTCTCACTCGATAAAGGTCCGTTTGGAGCAATTCCAAGTGCGCTAGGACACTGGGAGTGAGGAGAAGAGTTCTAGATGAGTTTTAGGAGCTATCGCAAGCTGTGGTGCTTGGGCTTTGGACGTGAAGTTGCTAGTTCAACTTGCTTTAGAATGAGTCCGGTCTTCTTCCCCTTGTGTTTGTAGCTGCGATGCGTGGCTAGATTTGTTTTCTGTGGTATGTAACTCATATATGATCATGAATTCATAGGTTAGGATTAGGTTTATTGTGTTTTAGTTTATGAATCCGATGCTACATTTCCTCCTCCTCCTCTGTTTCAATTGGATTAAGCTTGGTTCATGGTTGATTCACTGATATAGTTTGTAAACCTGGATTTGGATGGGAAGGACATGCTTATAGAGTAGATATGGAATGAATTCATCTCGTTAGAGCTATGAATGAAGCCATATTGACTGAATTTTGGTTTAAGGTGATATCCTGGCCTTTGCTTGTCTAGCCAGATCTAAATCATGAGTTAGGTATCTGAAACTTGATAAAACTAGTCCAATTTGTTGATGCCACGATGACAGATGTTAAAACACCACAAATGCCTCTATTGCTTATGTGAATGTCACTCATATTCGTGTTGTGTTTAGTTCTCTTTGTTTCTAGTCTGTTTCTATTTGCCCTACGGTTTTAGTATGATTTCATCTTCTCTCTCATCCTTTTCCTTTACAGCCTAAATTGTATCTCCACATTGTTGAATTACCTAATCTAAAGAATTAGGCTATGTCAGTCCATAGTTGACTTGTAAGACTCCTTAGAGTTTGATCCTAGTAGCGCATTACTGTATTGCATTACTTTGTAATTATTTTGAAGGTTAAGTGACTAGCCTATCAAATTTCGGCGTTGTTACCGGGGAGCTTTGTATCCTTGGACTTGGCTGCCTTGGTTCTTCAGTTTAGGTCTATTTGTTTCTTATTTTAGGTAGATATTTTTTTAATGAATTTTATGTTTGTTTTGTCTATAGTTTGTAATAGTGGTTCTATGTCTTTCTACTAAGGTTTTGGGGTCTATGTGTTTTAGAGTTTCCAGCTGATGGTAGGTTCTTGTGTGCCTTTTGGTGATCTTTTAGCTTTTAGGTGGTTTATTGTGTTCTAGGTTGAGTTTTTGGCAGTTTTTCAAGTGACTTTGTTTTGGTCTATTGTATTTGTTTTTTGTTAAGGAGTATATGTCTTAGTTGTGTCGTTTATAGTTCATTTGGATTAGTATTTGTTGTGAACTTATACCGCAGGCATCATAATCAGACTCATATTTGAGACCTCATAATCTATTTTTGCTTTTTCATGCCATTGTGGGTCGAGAGTTAATTGGCTTCATTTCATTATTTCATTTACCCACACTTTATTTTTATGCTACCATTTGCACTTCCATTTAGCCCAGTGCATGCTACCATGTGTCTCTTCCTATGCCATATCTGTTGCCTACATTAGCATTCGGTTCCTAAGTGTTCTAGTTTGCTTAATGCATTTGTGAGGTCATATTAGAATTATTGAGCTTGATCATGCTTGTTGGTCTTGAATTATGATTTGTACACTGGCCATACTTGCTACTTGAGCTTGTAAAAGCAATTGTGTTACATTCCCTTGGTTGAACATTTGTTGTTGTTTTGCATACTGAAGGATCTCTTTGCTGTCCTAGTTGCTTGGTCCTAAATGTTGGCATTTGTTATCCACTTTTTGTACATTGCCTGATAGGAATCTGTATGATTTTCCACTGATTGAACTGCACATTTTTCTTAGGATTGTGTTGCTTTCGTAGCATTTGTACACCCTGTGTTTATGGATTAACCATGCAGGTCCAATATTGTAGTGATGCTTTAGTTCCTATCTACTTTACTTGAGAGACCAGGCATATTTCCGGTTGGCGAGTAGCTCTAGTGTACTATGCAGATTTTGCATCTTAAAAGTTGTCCCAAGTTGCCCTTAGTTGCTTGAACTCATTGCTGAACATGTTGTACAGTTTTAAAAAATTGTGAAACTTCATGTACTACTGATTTTTCAATTGCATGCATTTGCCCAATCTGGTTTTCTAAGTTGATATATGTTGTTATTGGTTTTGTTGTGTGATAAACCACATTTTTATCATTTAATTTCATGTATTTTGGAGAGTTTCGTTGATTTTATTGGGATTAAAGTGTATTTAATTGAATAAATTGACATTATATGGAACTAATGTGGTAAATATAAAATTATGGTTTAAAAGGGTATAATTGTCGTTTTCTCTTAGTATTTTGATTTATAATATGTGGTTTACATTTTGTTTGATTTTTCCTTTTAGAAACACCGGGAGAAAATGAAGATAAAATAAAAGGGCAGAAGAAGGATCAAAGCGCAAAGTTAGAAAGTTAAAGACTGGAGGGACTAAATTCAAGGGGTGAAAAAGATTATGACCTACCCATGGATGCTTCAGAATCCGACCCGGATTAGTTGCTCGTTGACCCGGTTCAACTAGAAGCAGAGATTCATCACCATCGTGTTGAGGAAGTATCGCACATTCGCCATCCATCACTCTCGGACCACCATCGCCTCTCTCGCCGGCGACCTTCATCCATCTCACCATCTTATCTGTCGCCGGCGAGTGTTAAGGGGGGACGATCGCCATTCATCCATTAACGACGCCATTCATCATCTCATTCGTTCACTGGACCTGACTCTCGGATTCATCCATTCGGTCATCACCATCCTTCATCACCTTCATCCACATTCCTCGCCGGTGACCTTCAATTAACCTCCGCCATCCGTTCTGTCGCCGGCGAGAGATCTACAGAGAGGGAGACACCACGCCATTCACTCGTACCTTCACCCATTACTATCTCGCGTCATCCACCATCTCACCCACCAATCATCATCGTCGGCATCCCATTCCATTCCTTCTCGGACAGAGGCGCTCGCATCTTCCACCTCTAATCTCTCTCTCTCTCGGCCTCGTGCGCAAGTGGATTCTGCAGTTCATCTTGGACTTCCGACGAAACCTATGGCGAGAAGAGGAGCAGAGCTCGGTGGAGCTGAGTGTGCATCCATGAGTGGCTGATCATCAGTGGTCTTCCTAGAGATTAGTTTGGATCCGAGCCTCTAAGTATGTATGTGGAGTTCATTATTCTGTTTCAAGATCCTTTTGTATCTCATTTGTTCAGTCCGAATTGGAGTATGTTTGATGAGTTATTAAATGTGCTTAAATAAGAACTGATGTAGCGTAGCCATGGTTACAGAGGAAGAGAGAATCACTATATATAGCTTGATGTTTTCTGCGATTCCTAGCTGGACTCAGATTTTCTCTTAATTGAATTGGTACTGATTTCTATCATGATTGCTATATGTTTGTCTAGTAGTTCATGCATTGCAATCTGACTTTAAATCAATTGAATTCAAGTTGCATTAGTGTGTTTCTCGATGGTTCAAGAGGCAACTAATCTTCATGCAAGTTGTGTGAATTTTAGGCATTAATAACTTGCGAGTTGTGAGTTAATTAGCCTACGATCCTGAAGTTTATTGAGCTCTAATCATTTGTTGAGGCAAGGAAGATCCAATCTAGACTCTAGGAAGCCATATATTGCCATTGCATTTTCATTTAATCACTCTCTGTTTGCTTAAATAGATGCTGAAATTGTCTTTATTGATTCATATGTTATCTTAGAAATAGATTTAGGTAGATACATTTTAATGAAACGATTTGCACTGCTTGTCACTTGATTAAGTTGTTAAATCTCACTTGATTAAGTTGTTAAATCGAAGGTCCAAATATGTTGTTTTAGGAAAATTAACTTGCATTTGGCTCCTTGTGGGAAATGACCTAGGCTATGCACTCTATATTGCATTAGTTTAGTGTTTTTGATAAGAGTGATGCAACTAAGCTCATTCATCAAGTGGCGTCGTCGCTGGGGAGCCTTACTTGTGAAGGTTCCCTAAGCAATCTCTTTGGGCCATACAAAATCCATTAAAAAAAAAATAGCATTCGTTGATTTTCTTTGTTTCCTAGGATTTAGCTTTTGATTTGGTTGTTTTCTAGGCTTCTTAGGATTTAGTTTCAGATGTTTTCATGGTAGTTTGTACTTTCAAATAGGACTGAATTGTTGCTGCCTTTGCTGCTAACATTTGTATCTTGAGGTTCCTATGAAGTGTTCTTCATCACAGCAAAGTTGGAGGTTGTTTCTCTTAAGAGTTCCTGTTTTTGCTTCGCTTCCACCCTGCTAAATCCATCAATAGTATTGCTGCATCTGATCTTCCAACAGTTGTGATGGTTAAATCTTGGCGATGGTTAGTCAAAGGTTGTTGAATTCCTCACTTTCTTCCCATCTGATTCAATTGGTGATTTAGAGATTATTAGCTGCTACAAGGTGTGGTTAGTTCGTGGCAGTAGTTCTGTTTATTGCTTCTTGTCGTCTAAATTGAACTGGAGCTACACTTGGCTGTTCTGAAGTGTAAGTTCACTTGTAGATGTGGTGTTTAGTCCCTTTTCAAAATAGCTCAATCACTTGTAGGAAATTGAGCTGTTCTGTATTACTTATTTGTGATTCACGGTGCTGACTGCTGAGTTGTTGCTGCTCTTGTTGGACAGTGCACCTGCTACGGAACACTGTTATTGTTTCATCTTGTCTTTGCATTAATTGGTCTAGGCTGAATTCCAATTGAACCTTGCTGTGCATGCTACTTTCCTAAATTTTGGCACTACACTCTGCATTTTATTTGTCTAATTGCTGGAGCCTTGTTTCCAAACTCTTGATTTAGACCTTTTCTGGACCTAGTTTTGCTGTCCTTGCTAGCCTTCTTTGCTGGTATAATTCATTGGTGAGCTCATTCTGAACTGAACTTTTACTTGAAACAGTGCAAGCTTATCCTGTATTGCATTTTTCATATCCATTGTAATATGATATAAGAGGGTCTTGCTGTGAATGCTAGCTATTCTTGATGCTATCATGACAATTATGTGACTTATTTGATTCTACATGATGAATTAACATTTTGGAATCTTGGAGAATTTGGATTTGCTGAGCAATAATTGAGATTTACTCTACCTTATGCTTTGGAATTACATTGGGTAGTCTCCTCCATCTGACTAATCCCTATACTACATTTTCCTGTATACGCTGCTCTATTGACTAGATCAACATATGCAATTGGTGGTTTTCCCCTGCATTTTTGACTTAATTTTAGCTGGTTTTTGTTGCTCCACTCACTACTTTCTCACTAAAGTTGGTAATAGCAGTTGTAATTTTTCTATGCAATTTGGATTTTTCTCCCCATCTGATTTTGTTTGTGGCTCTGAACCTCACTGCATTCTTTGCTGACCCTGCAGAACTCTTTAATTGACTATTGAAGTTTTTGAAAATTGAGCTATTAAGGAAATTTGCTTGAAATTGCATCCTCTTAAAATTCTGTTCAAATGCTGGCTACTTGTGTTTTCTCCTCACCTATTTGTGTTTCTTAGGATCTTTACACCATTTGTTTTGTTTTGAGAGGTCTTACTACTGATTTGCTACATGCCCAATTTTTTTTGCACTGTCACCTTAGATTCTTGGTTGACCGCTGAGTGCATTACCTGATTTGTAAATTCCTGGATATTAAGTTTATGTGATTTGTTGATTAGATTACTTTTGGTTTTCATCATTTCAATATAGTGTATTTATGAATTGGCAAATTCATTAACTCTACTTCTGTTAAGCAACCCCAAAAGTCTGTCCATTAGTCTTTGCTACATTGATATGTTTGGTTCATAGTGGATTTGTCATATTGTGATTTCATTAGGGTTGTTTCTTGCTATGTTTTCAATGTGGGGGGAGTGATTCTAAGCTGAAGTTGGACTTATTGAGTGTTAATCAATGTCATATGCACTACTTTAGAGTTAATCAATGTCATATGCACTACTTTGGGGTTAAAATTGTGTTTGCTGCTGGTAATATTAGTCTTTGAATTTTCTGGTGAAATGTTCATTACTGGACTTGTTGAATTGCCTGAATTTTTGAGATCATATGCCATGATAGCTCATTGAAAATATCAGTGCTTGAATTTATTGTGTTAAAATCTTTGATTGCTGGACACTTTGAATGCACTTGTAATTTGGATAATTTTGTTACTTCAGCTTGCATTGGTAGTTAAAATACGATTTCGGCAATGATTATTGGTATTACATGGTGGCTTTTGTCATAGTAGTCTGCTGT